>JAFEMH010006218.1:0-131407 GCA_022495995.1 Adenophora triphylla var. japonica | reverse complement strand
AGGACTTTGGAGACCAAGCCGCTATACTCGGTTTGGAAAAATCCCAAACCAAACCGAACCATAGAAAATTTCAAACCAAACCAAACCAAACCACCTCGGTTTGGTTTGGTTCGATTCTCAAACCACGGTTTCATAAACGGTTCAAACCGTGGTCCGAACTGCGGTCTAGACCGCTATCCGAACTACAAACCTGTCCAACTAAAAGCGTTGCTCTTTACATATTTTTTTATCAAACTAGCAATCATATATATTAAACATAAAACACAAATACTACTATCCAAATAGGAATGAGTTTTAGTAAACTGAAAGTTCATTGTTCTAACAAGTACAACAAAAGAAACCATCTCAAAACAAATTACAAGACATTGTCTAAAATAAAGATACAAAATTACAAATTCAAGATTCAACCATTAAATAAAAGTCAAATGTCTTAGTAGCAAGATAAAAGTTTCAAACCAAATAGATTATACCAAGAATTTCATGGTTCGGTTCCGTGGTTCGGTTTCACGGCTCGGTTTCACGGTTCTAAACCGCGGTTCGGTCTGAATCGGTTTGGTTCGGTTCGGTTTGGTTCGGTTTTGAGGTTCCAGACTGCGAGCTGAACCGAACCACACGGTTTATTAAATTTTCAAACCAAGCTAAACCATTTATAGAAAAAAACCAAACCAAACTGCGTGGTTTGGTTCGGTTCGGTCTCAAACTGCGGTTTGAACCAAACCATGTCCACCCCTAGATGAAACCATTCTCTTCCAAGCCGGGCATGAAGTCAACAAAACCGGACTCCCAAGGGTCCTGGGAGGATGGGAACGGATCATTTCCGCACTCAAATTGAAAGGCCAACTCAGGGAGGAAGGTCTATTTAAAAACAAGAGGAGGATGGAAATTCGTCTCGAGCAACTACTCAGGGAAATTCCACAGTCTACGGCATTCGTTTACGTAAACGATCAACTGGGACAAAGCAACTGGGGCCACATGGGCCGATGTTCGGGAAGCCGTGTACTCACCTTCCGACATACCCGCCACTCGATAAAGCGAGGAGAAAACTCTCCCCGATGGAGGTTTACCTAGACCGCCGCACGCAGCTCAAAGAAGCACCGGCTATTCTCACATGGGAAGAAACGCAGGCACTCACTCGACGCGAGGCTCCGCCGCAAGAAGGTTGATCTGCTCGAGCGGAGGAAAACTAGCAAACCATGAGTATCGCTGCACCCAACTCCTTAATGCCCCGAGTATGCTCAAGAAGAAGGAAAGGAACGCGATATACCGTGAAGAGATCAAGGAGACCGCTCGCTTAAGCCGAGAACTCTCCAACCTCCCCGGAGGGTCACAACTACGACAGGGGCCTGAGGCAACCACCGTTGTGCCGACATTCGAACAAGCTGCGTCAAACTGCAGGCTACCTCCCCGCAGAGGCATCCAAGCCGCATCCCTGGGACAGAATCCGTCAAGCTGCCGAAGCTCCCGGAATTCATCCACGATCAATGAGTTGAGGGAAGACATATGGCTCCTATGCTACGAGGAATCCTCCTCTAACTATGGTTCAACTCAGAAGCAAATTGCTCGTGAAGGGACCAAACCTGACGTCAGCGTCCTAACCCGATTGGGTCAAATCCATGCATTCCCCCCTCAGGCCACCACAAAGCCGCCGGAGCCAGACTTGCAATCCGGCCAGCCCGAAGACGCAAATTCCTTGAAAGAGGACCCGATCCTCACTCACCAAGCAGACTCAGGCGAACATTTCCCTTTGGTCTCCGCTTCACCTCCTCTTATCCTCACAAGCTTCAAGCTAGAGGAAAGCCTCGGCCCGCACTACGGTCCCCGTGGACGCAACCCCGCATGAAGTCATTCAAATGATCGGCAACATCCACTATGGCAACATTATCACCTTCACGTATTTCCTGACCTTCCAAAATTTGGGGCCGATCACAACGAGCCGCTCTACATCACAGCCCACCCGACGAGCGTCGCCTTCCCAGCGTGTTGGTAGACGGAGGTTAGGAATGAATGTCTTGCCCGCCAAGATGATGGACCCGCTTGACATCGAAGCCCACAGATCTTAAGCCTTCAATCCACACTGTCCAAGGCCTATGACTCTACTTCCCGTACATGCTTCCTGGGGTTGCTACTCTCAACATCCGGTTCGGCAAGCGGGTGATCCCCATCGAATTCCAAGTGTTGGACATTCCAATCACTTTCACAGCATCCTGGGCGCCCTCGGCCGCATCAAATCAATGGCGTGGCATCCACCCTTCACCAGCTCTCAAGTTCATTCAAGGCAACGAGCTAACCACGTTTACGCGACGGTGGTTACCACCGAGGGGACCAGACTAACGACATATTCCAAGGTGTTGGAAATCAAGCATAATGACGACATGCCATCGACCGGATTCACTTTGGAGACCTCCAAGATCCAAATATGCAACGTGGACCTTCCACTATCTCACGATCGATTCCTCCCGCCATGAGGATGATGAAACTCATGAACTTCATCCCAGTGATCGGGGCTCGGCAAAAGGCCGCAAGGCCAACACCAAGTTATTGAAGTCAAGGACCATACCACTGGTCCAGGGGCTTGGCTACGTGCCAACACCGCCGACATCAAGGAAGACAAAAGGCTCGCCCGCACCAAGGCAAGCAGCCCGCAAAAGGGGAACCTCCGACGGCACACCCATCTCCGACCTTACAGCTTTGACCTCGCTCATTACTTCACCAAGGGAACCGACAAAGCAGAACCGAGGGGACCAACAAGGGAACCGAGCAGAACCGAGGGGACCGACAGCTGGAACCGGCACAGAATCGAGGGGACCGATAGCGGAACCGATGCAACCGAGGGACCGACGGTGGAACCGATGAAGGTGAGAAAGAAGCAGGATGGTCGCACCAAGACTACGGGAAGAATGGAACAGTAGCACGGGACCTCAAGCGTTTCAGAGGACTCAAAGCTAATCCGATAAGTGGAGCGTTCCTCGACATCACAGCTCTACTGGACCAACCGCCACCGCAGCCCAAAGATTGAGTACACATTCAAGGGAATCCCGGACTTGGAGGAGCAACTCAAGGTACTCTTCACGGGAAACAGATTGTTCGGATCAGCCGCCGAGGCCACATTCGAGACAGTAAGTCCAAAGCAGAAGGAACCAGAATTCATAGAAGACGCTCTCAGTGGACCAGCTCTACAGAGTCTGTTTGAAGAAGTCATGGAGTTGCCAAACTTGATCGACTGGGGCTCCGACAACAGCATGATCGCCATGATAGGGACAGCAGGAGCCAAGCCTCTCGATCCCCGCACCCTCATCAAGCATCCAGCAATGCCACTGAAGAATTGGGTAACTTTCACCGGACCAAGGGCAAGCCAGGCAGAATTGGAAGACAAGCTGGGCACGCACCCACATCTCCCTAAACCCGGTCTCAAACCCTCTGAGCCAGTCCTTGTCAGAGTCTAGTCCTCTAAGTCATCCAACGGCCTTACGCCGGAGGACTATAATGTTATAGCCAATCATGTATTCCCGTTCTTGTTTAATGAAAAGTCTGACCTTTCGGAGTATCCTCTCATTGCCACTTTAACAACTGATAAGTTAACAAACAACTTAAAAGACGTTAATAATTCAATTGATAAAGAAGCAGACACATTAAACGAACAATACATTAAGGAAGTTCTCGAGCGTGTAGTTGACCAAGAGGACAACCGGGCCCAAGCTGCCGAAGAGGTTATGACCAAAGTGAACCTGGGGTCAGTGCAAGAGCCTAAAGAGACACAAGTGGGCAGTTTCTTCGCCGATGCAGAAAAAGAAGCCCTGATAAGCCTCCTCCGGGAGTATGTTGACGTGTTCGCCTGGTCATATCAGGACATGCCAGGACTCGATCCCTCAATCGTAGAGCACAGAATTCCCCTGGATCCCGAATCCAAGCCTGTCAAACAGAAGCTGCGCAAGATCAAGCCAGAGTGGTCCTTGCAAGTTAAAGAAGAAATTGAGAAAATGCTCCGAGTTGGTTTCATCAGAGTGATTGAGTACCCGACTTGGCTCTCCAACATCGTGACGGTCACCAAGGCCAACGGAAAGGTCAGATGCTGCGTGGATTTCCGGGATCTCAACAAGGCCAGCCCTAAAGATGATTTCCCACTGCCTAACATCGACATGCTGGTCGATACCACGGCAAATTTCGAAGTAAAGTCCTTCGTGGACGGGTTCGCTGGATACAACCAGATCAAGATGTCCGAGGAGGATCAGGCCAAGACTGCCTTTACCACTCCATGGGGGACATACTGTTACACGGTCATGCCGTTCGGTCTGAAGAACGCTGGGGCTACTTACCAGCGGGCTGCAACAGCCCTCTTCCATGACATGATTCACAAAGAAATCGAAGTATATGTCGACGACATGATCATCCACTCCAAGGGATCAGACATGCAGCATTTGACAGATTTGAGAAAGTTCTTCAACAGACTCAGAAAGCACTCCATGAGGTTGAACCCGGCAAAGTGCACCTTCGGCGTCAAGCGCGGCAAGGTACTGGGGTACATGGTTACAGAAAGAGGTATCGAAGCCGATCCCAGGAAAATCAAGGCCATCATCGACATGAAGCCGCCTCAAACCCTAATATAAGTGAAAAGTTTCATAGGAAGACTTCAGTACATCAGTCGCTTCATCAACCGCTTGACATCTCTCTGCGAGCCCATGTTCAAACTGATGAAAAAGAATGCCGACATCAAATGGGACTCCGAGTGCCAAACAGCTTTTGAGAAAATCAAGACCTACTTGGTTAATCCCCCAATTCTGTGCCCGCCACATGAAGACAAGCCACTACTCCTGTATCTGACAGTAACAGACACGTCAATCGGAGCAATGCTGGCACAAGAACAGAAAGATTCCAAGGTTGAGCATGCAATCTACTTCGTAAGCCGAAAGCTTCAAGGAAGTGAACTCAGCTACTCAGCATCAGAGAAAACTTGTACCGCCTTGGTATGGGTAGTCGGGAAACTGAAACACTACATGCAGTCGCATTCAGTACTCCTGGTCTCCAAAGTGGACCCCGTCCGATATCTCTTTGACAAGCCATCCCTGTCAATGCGGCTAGCCAAGTGGTCATTCTTCCTGGCTGAGTTCGACATCAAGTACATGGTCAGAAAATCAACAAAGGGCAGAGTAATGGCAGATCAGCTTGCCGACTTCCCGAGCAGTGAACCTAAGGGTCCTGATCCGCAAATTCTGGACGACAGAATCTTTTCACTTGACAGCGCAAACCGCTGGCAACTCTTCTTCGATGGGGCAGCCAACAAGAAGGGGAATGGCATTGGAATGCTCCTTGTCGATCCCAAGGACGAGCATACTCCCATAGCCATCAAGCTGAATTTCGAAGCAACCAACAATGCAGCAGAATATGAAGCCTGTGCAGCAGGTTTGGAAGCCGCCCTCGAGCGCAACATCTTAGAGCTGGATGTATATGGAGACTCAGCATTGATCATCAATCAAGTATCCAACAAATGGAAGACGGTAGATTCTGGCCTTCAGAAGTACCACGCGTACATGGAGGAACTCATTGCTCAGTTCAAGGACATCTCTTTTCACTATTTGCCAAGAGACAGGAACCGCTTCGCAGACGCCCTGGCAACCCTCGCCTCTCTTGTCGAAATTCCCGAAGGGAAAGCAGTAAAACCCCTCAGAATAGGCAGACGGGAAACACCCGCCTATTGCTGTGAGATCGAAAAAGAAAAAGAAACGATCGACGAACCCTGGTACAATCAAATTTACCAGTACCTCCAAAGCGGAGAAGCTTCCTTCACAAGTGAAGATGGAAAATACAAAGAAGGGATCAAAGCCAAAAACATGATGGCATTAAAACGCCTGGCATCCCATTTCGTCATTCTGGGGGGTATGTTGTACAAGAAGCGCCACCAAGGGCCACTCCTTCGGTGTGTAAACAAAGAAAAAGCCAGCGAGCTAATGAACGAAGTTCACAACGGAACCTGCGGTCCGCACATGAACGCCCGAGCATTGACACAGATCATTCTCCGTATGGGATACTATTGGATATCAATGGAAACAGACTGCATCCAGTTCGTCCGAAGCTGCGACAAATGTCAACGGTTCTCCAACCTCAATCACATCCCTCCTCACGAACTCTATTGCATGACTACGCCATGGCCTTTCGCCACATGGGGAATCGACGTCATCGGCAAGATCACTCCTCCAGGGAGCAATGGTCACGAGTTCATTTTAGTCGCAATCGACTACTTCACCAAATGGGTAGAAGCCAGATCGTACAAGGTACTGAATTCTAAGAAGGTGGCCGAGTTCATCCGAGAGAACATCATGTGCCGATACGGAGTGCCCAACGAGATCATCTCCGACAATGGGACTCACTTCGAAGGAGATTGTGACCAACTACTGACCGAATTCAGAGTCACACGTCACAGGTCTTCTCCTTACAGACCACAAACCAATGGTGCAGTAGAGGCAGCCAACAAGACTCTCGCCATGATAATCAGAAAGATGACCACTAGAGGTCGGGACTGGCCCGAAAAGCTACATCTAGCCCTCTGGGGATACCGAACATCAGTCAGAACCGCCACAGGGGAGACTCCGTTCGCACTTACCTACGGAATGGAAGCGATGTTACCCGTGGAATTGGAAATTCCATCCCTCCGAGTCCTCTTGGAAAACGGGATCAATGAAGTCGAATGGCTACAGAGCCGTCACGACGAACTTGCTCTACTCGACGAGCGCAGATTGAAAGCCATGGAACACACTCGAGCCTACCAGAGCAGAATGGCACGAGCATTCGACAAGAAAGTCAAGATCCGAGACATCAGAGAAGGCGACTTGGTGCTAAAGGAAAAGCCTCCTACGCAGACCAATCCCCTCGGAAAGTGGGAGCCTACCTGGATAGGACCGTTCGTGGTACAAAGAATCTTCTCCGGAGGAGCCATGAAGCTAGCAGATTTGGACGGAAACCCTTTCGTTAACCCCGTGAACGGAAGCAAGCTCCGCAGATACTTCGTTTGAGGAAGAGCACGAGTCAACTCTCCTTCCCCATACATCGTCCCCCTCAGTAAATTAAAGTGCTAAAAGAGTAATACCCAACTGGATACATTCCCGCTAATGATCCAGGTAAAAACAGGGTCGCACTTCTTTTGTCTTTGTTTTTCTCAAATTCACCTAAAGTGTCGAACTACGGTGACCTGAGCCCCTTAGTCCAATTGTAAAAGGGGAACGTAGGCAGCCATCTTTGGTTCGGTCTAAAAAAAAATACAATAAGCATCAATTGCTTGTGTTTCGAAAAACTCTTTTCATTTAACCTACAAATTCATAACGGTTAAAACATTCTTTGATGAGTTCAAGCACGGTCAACTCTTGACTCGCTACACGCTAGCAAAACTACAATAAAACATTAATCAATTAATGTGTCTGCAATGACAATGGGTGGATACTCTGGACAGCAAGGTCAACCTAGTTTCCCGTACTAGGTCCTTCATCCTTCTTCCCCTTCCCTTTTCCCCGGCGAGTGTTCTTCACCTTCGCAGGAAATATTCCGGTAGGCCTTCTACCTGGCTCAGGGACTCTTCCCGACGCCTCCGTCAAGCCTGTGGCTGTCAACGCAGTCCTTTCTCTAGCTCTGTCTCGAGCCGCCTCGCTTCGAGCCATCATCATAGTGCTTTGATTGGCCTCCCGATCAGCACTTGCCACATAATCAGCCATGGCATCGCCAGTACGATTCCCAGGGTTAGCCCTCGCTTCTGTCCTCCTCAAGGTCGAGCTGTCCAGGTGATCAGCACCCAACAGCTCACTCCGTCTCCACAAGATAGCCATCTGTGTCTCCCCCATACACTCTTCGTACCAGTTCAGATACTGCGTCGACAGAACAGTGCCCTCTCTCCGGTGAAAGAGAACCCTGGCAGGAAAGGACGTGTATTGCCACCACCGGGTGATCAGCAATAGCGTCGAAGGATCTTCCATCCGCAAAGATCCCACCTCAAAGGTAGCGGCATAACTCAGATCAGTCAGTGGCATCTGCTCCAGCCCGTACTGCCGCAGAACCAATGATGGAATATAGAAAGACGTCTGAGACAGCCCCGGCACTCTGACAATCAACAGACCCTCCTGAGCGGTCCTACAAGTCTGTAACTTCCAATGGGGAACCCACCATCGCAAGTGATGCGTGCAAAGTCTGGCCATCCAGAGCTCCAGCTCAGCCTGATTGCCCCCTATCACCAGAGGACGTCGCGAGAAAGACCAAGCGTCACAAGACATTGGCACCTCAGGCATCATCTGCAGCCTCTCCCTCAACCACATGGTCAGCATAGCGGGACTCCCTCCCCACATGTATCGGCTACCGGTCGCCATCCGGCCTATGCCCAGGAACGTCTCGCCCAAGACCAATGGCACGATGTCTCCCCCACTCCGGCACTGCCTCACCAGGTCCAGTACACTGTGATGGCACACACCCAGAGACGTGAATGTGAACAGAGTAGCAATCGCGCACAGAGCAAACGCGTCCCACGAAAAGACGCTCCCCTCAGCTCCGGCAAATCTTTCGGGCAGTCCTGAAATGTCAACGTAATCGGTATCCTGTATCAGCATCCCGTATGCTTCTCCAGCCGAGATACCCAACAAAGACACTAGCTTCTCAACAGTGGCCATGCCACCAGCATACGGAAGAACTAGCTGTTCCGTCTCAGGTCCTCCCAGAATGGCCCGGAAATCTTCAAACGTAGGAGTGATTTCGTTGTACGAAAGGCAGTACACATTCCTCCGTACGTCCCAGAACCGAGACGCGGCTCTCAAAAGATCCCAATCTGGCATGAGCTCCTTCAAAGCCCAAACAGATTTAATCCCGTAACAGCCTTCGAAAACCTTTTGTTCTCGCCTCGTGTGGTTCCGTACCCACGATCGAAAGTTGTGCAAATATCGCTCTTGCATCCGAGACGATAACCTGGGAAAGGAAGCCATGTCGAAGGTGAAGAAAAACTTAAGAAAGGAAAAGGACTTCAGCCAGATGAACAAAGCAATGCGCAGCTTTTCACCAATTGCAAAGCCGAAACCGCAATTTAAAGAATCTGGAAATTCAGTTCTAGTCCGGCCGGACTCTCTGCAGCTTGACTTGGTCAACTCTGCAGCAAATGCCCTTTAAAATTGGAAACATTTCCAAACCATGCCCTGTTCACTCCTATGAAATCTCGCGTGCTCGCCCTCGATTTCATTCAACCAATGTCAATATCCCTTCCGCCCCGGGCTCGTGCAATGCAAATAATTAAAAATTAGTGCATACATGCTTAATTTTTGACCCGTTCAATTTTTAATGCATTTCTTTTTTATTTATTTTTGATTAACCTATTTGCTTATTTGCCGAAAATAATGTAAGGTGATCATAGAATAAATATGCGAAGTACATGTTCCGCCCCACGGGCGCCTTTTTGCAAATACAGCTTCAAATCAAAATTTGTTCCCGACAAATACATGCATTTTGTCTAAACAAAGCAAGAAAGAAAGAAAGCAAGAAAAGGGGACTACTCGAGTCCCGCTCGTCATCCGTACACTCGACGTACCGCTCCGCCGCCGCCGGATCCGTCGCAAACAGAACTCGCCGAACTCCTCCACTGGGAATAGGCAAAGGGCCTCCTGAGTACGCGAACTCGAGGACTCCTCTCTCGCGCCCGAGTGCGCAGTAAGAAGGAGCTCCAAATCCAGCCGTTTCCGCCCGCGAACCGGCCAAACCCCGTGCAAAGTCCTCCCCACCTGGCCGTGGGAGCAGCGAATCTCTCGCCTAGACGGCCCCCGATCACGGACGTCCACGCTCCTCCGGAACCGCACCGCATGAACTCCACGAGCCTCCTAGCGTAGGCGGACCACCCGTCCACCAACCTCATGGCGTCATTGTACGTACGGCCGATACTCGCGAACCAGAAAGTCATCGAAAGCAAGCGTAAAGTACAGATGCAACATTTGCGTAATGCTACTATCAAATGCGTAAAATAAAAAAGGTGCTCACCGAAGCATTGGGGTCCGCCGTATCGTGGTCTCGGCCGCCGGGAGCTGGGATCACAAGTCGCCTACGCGAACCGCCCAGCCCCTCGTACGCTAGCCTAGCTCGCGGACCGGAAAATCTCGAGGACCTCCAGGACCTCGCCCTCTCTATGCTGTACTGCGGGCTCCTCACCTCATCTCAAGAAAACATCATAGGCGGCCCCCGCTATGATGTACTGGTGTAGTACACGCCCGTAGGTACCCCTCCACTCATCAATCGGCATCTCCCGGGATGCCGCATGTACAAAGGAGGATCCACCGGCACCAAGGGAAGAGACCCCGCCTATGCCGACGAGTCACCCTCTCCCCAAATACATGGCGTCACTGAAGTCCCACCAGAGCTTCCGCCGCCGTGTAGTCTCGCCGGCACCGCACCGCGACATGATCAAACCTACTCCACTGTGTCACTGGATCCTCTCGTAGAACTCCCGGTTCAGCGCCAGAGATATCTCCTCGTATGACACTCGCGTGCCAACTCTCGAAGAGACCGCCCTCTTCGCCTTCTTCGCCAAACCAAAGATGGCAGGGAACAGGGACGGTACGGCTCCTTGATGTCCCAAGCTCGCGGACCGAACACCTCGTAGCACTGCACCGCCAAGAGAATGGAAAGTTATGTCGCCTACAAAGCGTATACATACGAGTACCTAAAAGAGGCAAGGAAGAGAAAAAGTACATGAACTTACATCCAAGACAAGCGTGAAGCAGCTAAATGAGTGCTCCTCTCCCCGCGAGAACCTGTCCAGGGAGTGGTAAAGCTCGGCCAGCCCAGCCTCCCCCCACGCGAACCCCTCACGGCATCCAAGTCTACCAACGACCCGAGCAAAGGGAAGTGACAAGACGTGTCGAAGTCGGGAATAAAGTCGCAGACCGCAAACCAAAGGAACCTCGAGCTGACGCTCCGCGGTCATCCTCAAGGACCCACCAGATAAGCGGCGACACCTTCCTCAAATGATTCTCCATCGGCTCGTACCGAATGCCTAAGCCCCGGCATCGGTAATATCAAAACCCAAAGCAGCCTGCATAACCGCTCCGGGTGTAACCATCAACCCACACCCGCCGTGTTGCCATAAGTCGGCAACCCATGATAGCGGCAAAATCCGTGGGAGTCACCGTCGCCTCCCCATCTCGAAATGGAAAGTGTGGGTCGTATCCCACTACTCGCTCAACGCGACATACATGGACTCGCCCTCGGCGTATCACCGTCGCAGCTTACAAAGACTGATAAACCCAAACCCAACCCGAGTCAAGCACCACCGCCGCGACTCCTCTCTCCTCTCGAGCCACGTCCGGGATAATGCCCCACAATGCTCGCACCGCCTCAAAGGCACCCCGACTCTTCTGGTTATGAGTATTAACCGTCCCTGTCCCCTGCAGACAAACAAGACAGAAGCAACGTCAACAGAAATGCACCAACGCATGTCAAAAGGATGCAATGTAGATACAGTTCTCATTCATTTCCTACGTATATTCAAATCATTTCGAAAACTCCGTCGAATTCGGAACTTTCAAAACATTTCGAAAACTCCGTCGAATCCCGAACTTTCAAAATCTTTCGAAAACTCCGTCGAATCCGGAACTTTCAAATTCTTTCGAAAACTCCGTCGAATCCGGAACTTTCAAATTCTTTCGAATTTTTCGAAAATTTCGCTCCGTCCCGAATTAAAGCTACTTTAATTTTGGAAAATGCATCTAGACATGGAATTTTGCAACCAAAATTTTTATGTCATCCACCCGTAGTGTCAATTGAACTACATCCTAGTCAATTTCGACAAAGGCTCATAGCAAAGTCAAAAGCCCCAATTCGGGCACCAAAATCCCTAAGTTCATTCCTAACAAATTTCTAACATTTAAAGAATGCACATTCTTAAAATTAATGGAATTTGTAGGAAACTTACTTGTCTTTCGATCCCTCCCTTGGAGTTGTGTCTATCCCTCGCCGGATAAAACTCCGCCGGATTCAATGGAAGAGTAGTGGTTCGAATGGTCCGAACCAATCGAGTTCTTTCGTCATCGGTCCTTCCGTGGCGAGCCATTGGTCCTCCTTCACCCTCCATAGCAAATTTCCTTCACAAATTCGAGCAAACCTTGCAATTTGGGTTGGAATTTTTCTCTCTTTTCTCTCCCTTCTCGCCGGCAACAATGGAAGAAATGACCCTTCCCTTCCTCGGCCTCGGCGCTGAAAAGGACTTAGTCAAATTCAGTAAAAGTCCGGCCGGACTCTTACTGCACCAGGAAAAGATTCCTTCCATTTTGGTCCCTCAACTTTTGGCAATTCCAATTTTACCCCTTTTGGCCCCCAAAAGTGTAAAATTTCCCCCAGTTAGACATTTCTAACACCCCATCCCCCGAGGATAAATCAAAGTTAGTTTTCACTAACGCTCGTCTCCTGACGTTAAATTCAGTCCAGTTGACGTTTGACATTCAAACGCTCAATCATGTCTCCGGACATTCCAAGTTACTATTCCGTCTCCTGACGTTAAAATTTAATAATGGTCTTCACCATTAAATCCTCAATCGCGACCTTTCACGGTCCGATTTCAAATTCTCAATCGCGACCTTTCACGGTCCAATTTCAAAGTCTTAATCGCGACCTTTCACGGTCCGATTCCAAATCCTCAATCGCGACCTTTTCACGGTCCGATTCCAATTCTCAATCGCGACCTTTCACGGTCCGATTCCAATTCTCAATCGCGACCTTTCACGGTCCGATTCCAACTCTCAATCGCGACCTTTCACGGTCCGATTCCAACTCTCAATCGCGACCTTTCACGGTCCGATTCCAACTCTCAACCGCGACCTTTCACGGTCCGATTCCAATCCTCAATCGCGACCTTTCACGGTCCGATTCCAACTCTCAACCGCGACCTTTCACGGTCCGATTCCAATCCTCAATCGCGACCTTTCACGGTCCGATTCCAACTCTCAATCGCGACCTTTCACGGTCCGATTCCAACTCTCAACCGCGACCTTTCACGGTCCGATTCCAATCCTCAATCGCGACCTTTCACGGTCCGATTTCAATTCTCAATCGCGACCTTTCACGGTCCGATTCCAATTCTCAACCGCGACCTTTCACGGTCCGATTTCAATTCTCAATCGCGACCTTTCACGGTCCGATTCAATTCTCAATCGCGACCTTTCACGGTCCGATCTCAATCCTTAATCGCGACCTTTCACGGTCCGATTCCAACTCTCAATCGCAACCTTTCACGGTCCGATTCCAATCCTCAATCGCGACCTTTCACGGTCCGATTTCAATTCTCAATCGCGACCTTTCACGGTCCGATTCAAATCCTCAATCGCGACCTTTAACGGTCCGATTCCAATCCTTAATCGCGACCTTTCACGGTCCGATTCAATCCTCAATCGTGACCTTTCACGGTCCGATTAAATTCTCAATCGCGACCTTTCACGGTCCGATTCAATCTCCCATCTCGACCTTTCATGGTCCCATCTCAAACAGTCAATCCCGACCTTCGCGGTCCGACCTCCACTCTCCTATCGAGACCTTCGCTGTTCACCTCACCGGCAACAGCAATAAGCCCGAACCCCAAGGCACGAACGCCTTGCAACAATCCCTCTTCGGCCATCCTCGTAAGCCCGAACACCTTTTCACTTCAGCAAGTGAACATTCATCTCCCCGGCCGCCAGTCGTAAGCCCGATCGCTCATCCCCAGCAGGATAAAACTGGCAACAGCAATAAGCCCAGCACCCAAGGCACGAACGCCCTCGTTAGCATTGCAACTCCGGTTTGAGGCGCCACACGCCCTCGAAGGTTTCGAAGTCCTGTGTTCGTACGCCTCCTAACAGTCTCCATTCGTGTATGTGTACCTCGCGAATGGTCTCATCTGTGTTTAGACGCCTCCTAACAGTCTCGCTCAGTCAAGGTCCCCATGCGCGGCCCTTGCCCCTTTTCGAACTACGATCGGCTTGATTCCCGCCGGGATACGTAGGAATCCTTTTCGCTAAGGGTCCACCACCGACCGCCTGTGTCTCTTTCAAAGTAAGGCATCCCGATTTGGATCCTTATCTTTTTCAACGACCCCATCTCCTTCGGAGGAGACGTCGCTGAGGGGCTAAATGTAAGTACCCAAATCCGGATCGTCCAAATTCGTCAGAAAGTTAACCGAAATCCGTTAACTGGCCCGCTCCAGGTTAACCGGAACTCGTTAAACTCCCCGTTGCTGTGCCAACGAGACGTCCCGGATCGCCCTGCATCTCGACGCCGAACCGTACTTAACACGTGTCATCACACGTAAAAGCACGGCTTTCCCGAAAACGCATTTTTCGGCACTTTCCGGGGCATTGGACATTTCCTGACCGTTATTTTAAAAACGGACAAAACCGGACCGGGACAAAATCCCACATGGCCGGGTGACTCAGAGGGGCACGTGGCAGCCATGCCACCTCCTCTAGTCACCTCTTCAATCAAATTCAAAGGGAAAAGACCAAAATACCCTCGATTTGCAAGCCAAGTCCGACCGGACTCATCGTGCACATTTTCTCAAATTGCCAAAGAAGTCCTTCAAATTCTCAAAATACCACAAAACCCCCTGGATTCAGGCCAAGTCCGTCCGGACTCCTACTGCAATTTTCACCTATAAATAGAAGTTGCTGTCAAAGGCAAAGGAGACAGAAAATTTACTCCCAAAAATCACCACCCCCACGGCCTAAGCAGTTTTCACCCCTCCCGAGCTCCCGTTCTGTCTCGATTCACGTAAAATCTTCGTATTTCGGTCAAATACGCCCCTTACAACTTCGAAACAACCTTTCGAATCACTTTCCGTGTCCCGTACACACCTCCCGAGCCAAAAGAGTCAACCCTAGCCATAGGTATAACTCCCTCTCTCTAAATCTCCCGTTCCATCTCGGTTTACGCGCCAGTCGCTATAACCGTTTCGAACGTCGTTATCAAAATGTAGACACCTCCGTCTAATGGGGTCCGATACGTTTTAGCCCCTCGATCCTCTTCTCTTTCCGTAAGAGAAGTAATCACGGGTTAAAACGGCGTTCCGACCCCGTTCCGTTTACTTTTTATGTCATTTACCATTCCGGATCGATCGATCCGTTGATCGTCATTTACAATTCCGATCCGTTTGGCCTCGTTGATCGTCATTTACAATTCCGAGCCGTTTGGCCTCGTTGATCGTCATTTACAATTCCGAGCCGTTTGGCCTCGTTGATCGTCATTTACGAATCCGGATCGTTTGATTCCGTTGATACCGCACTTTAAATACTGTCATTTACAAAGTCCGATCCGTTTGGATCGTGATAGTATTTACTTTTCAAAGTCCGAGTCGCAACCCGATTCGTTGATCGCATGTCATTTAATACGCATTTTTCCAGTAAAAATCGTTAACAATGTAATGCCCGGTTCAAAACCGGAGTTCGTCCGTCGAACTCTCTTTCAAAACGCGCGAAATGACGTTCGGCCTCCGAACGCTCATCTTCAAACTCAAAGCCGCCATTTGACACTTAAAATCATTTAATACGCATTTTCCCGTAAAAATTGTTAACAATGACGCGCCCGGTTTAAAAAAACCGGAATTCGACCTTCGAACTCCTTTCCAACTCAAAGTCGACGTTTGCCACGCAAACGCTCATTTCAAACTCCAAACCGACGTTTGCCACGCAAACGCTCATTTCTGTCTCAAACCGACGTTTGTCATTCAAACGCTCGTCTTTTCAAAAGTCACCTAATCAACGTTTGTCATTCAAACCAAGATTAAGCTTGTCATTCAAGCCCCCATTTCAAAAGACACACACAAACACACACACGATTTCGAGAAAGGTAGAAAGACTCGTCATGCGAGGCGTTTCGGGCGATCTCGTAATACTCTACCCGAAACGTAACTTGACCTCCGAACCTAACAATCTCTGGTACAAAAAAAGCTTTTTACTCATTTTTGCTGCCAATAAAAATGATCCCTTTTTTCAAAGCCTTTTCCTAAGTTTTTGCTACCAATAAAAACGACACCTTTTCACAATAGCCGTTTCTCAACGTTTGGGCTCAAAATACAAAAACCGCGTGGCGACTCCTCATTTTGTTCCTTCCCATGAAGCGAGGTCTCAGACACCAACCCCTCCGCGAAAGACAACCGCCTTTTCCGCGCCCCCCGCCCGCGCGCGAAAAGATCGGGTAATTTCACACACACCAATTAAAAAATAACAAATAAATAGAAATGAATCTAATTTGCAGCGGAAGTAAATAACAATACACAAGAAATATATTTTTATCAAGTTATATAAATATATAACTTGATGGGTGCCAGGAGGGCAAGACCTTTCTATATATAATATGAATTCTATACAAGGTCAAAGAAGTTCCCTTAATGATAAATAATCATTAACTCAAGAAACAATAAATAAAGAACTCTCTCTGAATATAAACACTCAAAACCTCACGAAAATATAAAAATATATATGAAACTCTCGAGTGTCGGACAGAGTGTTGCCAACACTGAATGGCAACACTTGAAGAGCATAATTTTTTCTTGTGCAGATTTGCGTTTTCTGAATTGGGTGATCTCAAATGTAGATCGACTGCACTATTTATAGGGCTCCAAAACTTGAATCCTACTCAAAATGATCAGCTAACAACCTTGAAGTTTATTTCCTCCCTTTTAGCTCTTCTCGCCTCATTTGTAGAAGACTTGGTCTTCATTGCTTCTTTTGCTTGTACACCTCTTCTGTAGATACCTTGTACTCTATCCTAATCTCCCCCTGAATAGCTAAATAATATCTCTTTTACTTGGTCATTAATTAATCATATAAACAACATGTTTATATGTTAATTTCTTCATCTCTTCGTAACTCACGCCTGGGCACTTTCTGTTGACCTATTCAAGCTCACAAATAGCAGACTAACAACTGATATTTAAACATTAATTTACATATTATTATTTGTAAAGAATACAGTAACTAAATAGGTGTTGCCAAATTCAAATGGCAACACATGTGGCAACACCAGTGGCAACACTGGTTTGCAACACTAGGGACAACATACATGGCAACACATGTTCTAACATTAACAATCTCCCCCTTAGTTACTGATTTCTTCACAAAATACCAACGTGATGTTCTTTACAAAACAGTTAGTCATACTTAGAAAAAATCAAAAAATGCCACATCCTTATTAGTGACAGCATAAACCTTCAGGCAATGTTAAAATATTTTTCAACCAAAGTATCACACTCACACGAGTGGCAACATCAACCTCCAGGCAAATATAGTCACATAATTTCGAATAAATCTCCCCCTTAATCACGAAATTAATAACTAACTAAAATAATTATTAATAACTTCAATTAACCACCCAAACATTTAGCAAAATCACCCAACAAAGTTTGAAGAAAATTCCAGCCAAAACAAAGAAACAAAAAACAGAAAAAAATTGTTTAAACATCACAAACCAAATTAAAACAAATAAAATTATTTGTTTAACCAACCACCAAATCAAACAACCTTTCAACCTTCTGCATTTCCAGCTCCTTCTTCACCTCCTCCCTTAGTTGTGCCACTTGGTCCAGCTCCATCACGCATTGGCCTCGCTTGATCTCCCCCTATTTTGGAAGAAATCAATTTCACCATATTCATCATGTCTGAACGCATATCCAACCACCCCTGCATAACTGAGTCGATGTGCTTCACCTGTCTATTGAAAAAAATCAGAACCATAGCAGCATCTATCATAACAGGTGCAGTATTGCCTGGAGTGTTGCCAATTTCAGGGGCAACACTTTGGGCGACACTGGTAGCAGGGGCAGCCTTTGGAGGAGCTGCTGTAACCAAACCCATGGCAAATCTCTGTGCCTATCTCCTTCAGTAAAATGTCTACTATTCTTATAAAAAACAGGCTTCTCAGAGATGTTGTCCGCATTCCATGTTTTGAGATTTTGGAACAAAAGAACATTAAAAATGAGGGAAGGGAAAATGAAAGAGGAGGTTTTCTTCTTTTTGGCCCATGCAGCAAGGTGAGAAAACACCAATCTTCCGAAGTTGACTCTCTGTTTCTTACCCAATTTGTACAACAAAGTGGTTTGCTCAAATGTAATGTAACCGTGTTTTCATTGGCCGTAGGGAGCCAATTTGTAATACAAATCTTGTGAAGCACGCTAAACAGAGAGGAAAGATGGGTTGCTTTGAAATGGTCACTCCATACAAACATTCTTCCACCAGTCAGAAAGCTAGCTAGGGTGTTAGGCTCGACATCCAAACTCTCATCGTTAATACTAGGGAGGCCGAAGGATTTATTGATGACTGAGGGATTAAAGTCATAAATTTTACCTCTCACAAATATTTTTCCATAATGAGGGGTACTCCTGTCATCAATATCCTCCCTAAGATGAGCAAAAAAATTCCTAACCACACTTTTGACATAAACGAAAACCTTAGTAACCGTAGGCAGAAAATTCCTATCCTCAAGAAATTGGTAAACTCCTAGACTCTTAAACTGATTCACATTAATGTTCCTTTCATTCATAATTCTTTTATCCGAGTCTTCAACCCACTTATCCAAATTTGATTCACAATAAAATTCGTCTGAGAGAAATGGACGTTCATAGTAACCAAATGACTCATAATCTGATTTGGATTCGCGAGAATGAGTAGGAGTAGTTACCTCAGGCCAGGAGATGGGAGAATAAGATGGAGAGCTTGATTTTGGCTTGGACTTGGCTGCTGGTGTTGTCTCAGGTGTTGCCATTGGATTGGCAACACTTGGGGCAACACTGGTCTGAACTTTCTGCCTCTTTGCAATTCTGTACTACTGAGCTTGAACCGGGGTTTCTTCATCCTCAAGCTATGCTTCCTCATCATCATCTGAAGTAGATGAGGGCTCCTTTGTTTCTTTAAAAATTGGGTCCGAGCCTTCTTTGGACAAGACATTGAGGGAGGAGCTTGAGCTATCTTCCACTTCAACCGGATCATCAGCAGTGTTTGATGTGATTTTAGACCTGAACAATGTCTTAATCCTTTCGGATTGTCGACGAACTCCACCTCGAAATGACGAAGAAGCATCAAGGGCTTTTCATTTTTTGGTTTTCTATTGGGGTGCAAAGGTGAGTTCAATGGAAGGGGTAGCTTCAGGAAGACTTATAGGAATGGGAATTTGAGGAGGGATGTAGACAATGATGTCTAAAATTGGAGAGTTTCATGGTGTTGCAGAGAATGTCGCCGGTGATGTCTCAATTGGAATGACGACATTCGAAGTGACACTAGAAGGGGATCTATATCCCCTGCCCAATCAAAGTCACTAAAACCAACCAAGTTGGTATTAGTGTCTTTGGTGAACCAGATTCCTAATTCACTAGTCCCGGACACATACTTAATGATTTTCTTGACATCATTTAGGTGAGAAATTTTTGGAGCAGACTGATATCTAGCACACACACCTACACTGAACATAATATCGGGATGACTGGCAGTAAGATAAAGAAGACTACCTATCA
Source organism: Adenophora triphylla var. japonica (assembly GCA_022495995.1). Taxonomy (NCBI): domain Eukaryota; kingdom Viridiplantae; phylum Streptophyta; class Magnoliopsida; order Asterales; family Campanulaceae; genus Adenophora; species Adenophora triphylla. The sequence continues at coordinate 111,936 of JAFEMH010006218.1, read as the reverse complement.
TGGATCTATACAGAGTTGGGTCAACATCCTCCCCTGCCTGATCTTTGGTTACCTTAAGAGATGATCCCATAGGTATTTTTGAGCTCTTTGCATTCTCCAATCCAAACTTTTTCACCAGACTCTTAGCATACTTGCTCTGAGAGATAAAAATTCCATCATCTGAATGTTTTACCTGCAATCCTAGGAAATAATTAAGTTCACCTATCACGCTCATCTCGAAAGTTGATGTCATAGCTTCCACAAAATTTTGTAAACACGTTTTAGATATGGAGCCATAAACTATGTCATCAACATAGATCTGAGCAATGACAAGCTCTTTATTTTCCCTAAGGATAAATAATGTCCTATCGGCTTCTCCTCTAACAAATCCATATTCAAGAAGGAAACTTGTTAGACGCCCATACCATACACGAGGAGCTTGTTTCAAGCCATATAAGGCTTTATCAAGTCTGTATAGATGATCTGGGTGGAATGGGTCTTCAAACCCTTTAGGTTGCTCAACATAGATTTCTTTATCAAAGTACCCATTCAAGAAAGCCGCTTTAACATCCATTTGGTGCAATGTGATTTTAAGGTAGCAGGCTATAGTAAGAATAAGTCTTATTGTCTCAATTCTAGCCACAGGTGCAAAGGTCTCGTCAAAGTCGATTCCTTCCACTTGTGTATAGCCTTGAGCCACAAGACGAGCTTTATTATGAACAATATTATCCAATTCATCAGATTTGTTTTTGTAAATCCATTTAGTTCCAATTATATTTGTATGTAAAGGACGTGGAACTAAACACCAAACCTCGTTACGGGTAAATTGTTCAAGCTCTTCTTGCATAGCTTGTATCCAGAAATTATCATTTAAAGCCTCAATCACATTCTTGGGTTCAAGTGCAGAAACAAAACAGGAGTGTTTTACCTTAGAGTATGTGGTGGACATACACACATACATTACCATATCTCTGTAGTCAACTGGCTCCTTATTTCTCGTTCGAACCCCTTCATTAACATCACCAATTACCTGACTAATGGGATGATAATTTCTAATTCGTGCCGGGGGATCTCTCCTGCCTTGATGGTACACCAATCCATCTTCTTCTTCTGAGTCACTACTCTCAGAATTTCCAGCATCGTTTGTTTCTCCGTGTTGCCTCATGTGTTGCCGTTTCAGGGGCAACACTCGGGGCAACACTTGAATCTGTGGCTGTACTGGTCGAACCAGTTTCTGTTTCAGCCCTTTGTTCAACTTCTTCCAGCAATGTCAGAGGTATATTTTCAGCTGGTTCTCCTGTGGCACTCAAGTAATCGTTAAATTCAATATTTACCGATTCTTGAATCACTTTTAACTTCAAATTATAGACACGATACGCATGACTGTTTTGAGAGTAGCCAAGAAAGATAGCTTTGTCACTCTTAGAATCTATTTTTCCTAAGTATTCCCGATCATTTAAAATGTAGCACAAACACCCAAACACGTGAAAGTAGTGAACCGTAAGTTTCTTTCCATTTAAAATCTCATAGGGTGTCATAGTTGTACCGGGTCTTAAGAAAACTCTATTCGTATTGTGACATGCTGTGTTTAATGCTTCGGCCCAAATTCCTTTAGAAATATTTCTAGCAATTAGCATAACACGAGCCATCTCCAACAAAGTCCTATTTTTTCTTTCAGCAATAACATTTTGCTGTGGTGTTTTGGGTACTGAAAATTCATGGTGTATCCCCTTTTTACTACAAAATGTAGAGAAGGAGATGTTTTCAAACTCTCTACCATGATCTGACCTTATTCGAAAAATAGGAGAACAAAACATGTTTTTGATTTTAGAAACTAAGTGAGTAAATTTATCAAAAGTTTCAGATTTTTCCCTTAAGAAATAGACCCATGTAAACCTAGAAAAATCATAAACTATAACATAAACATACTTCTTACCTCCCAATCTTTCTACCTCAATAGGACCCATCAAGTTCATATATAAAAGCTGAAAACAATGTGTTGTTCCTGAGTGTTGCTCATTGTGTTGTCCAACACTGTGAGCAACACGAGTCTGCTTACCCTTTTGGCAGTCACCACACATCATGGTGTCTTTGAGGTTTAATTTAGGAACACCGTTGACAGCATTGAGTTTGATAATCTTCTCAAGATTCCTATAATGAGAATGACCTAACTTTTGATGCCATAACCTTATGTCATCAAGTTTTGTCAAATTGCACACTTGTTTATTATCAACAAGGTAGCAATTATCACTTGATCTTATTCCAGTCATGACACAAAAGTTAGTATTATCAAACACTTCACAGGTATTTTTATCGAATTTTATCTCCAAATTGTCATCACATAATTGGCTAATGCTAATTAAATTAGAAAGTAGACAATCTACATGCAAGACATTTTTTAAAGGAGGAAAACCAACAATATCCAATGTTCCTTTTCCAATTATTTCACTCTTGCCTCCACCACCATAAGTCACTAAGCCTCCTTGAATAGGTTGGTACTCTTTTAGGAATGATCTTGTTCCCGTCATATGACGTGAACAACCACTATCAAAGTACCAAGCACCTGAAACGTTAGTCCTTAAAGCAGTGTACACAACATAGCATTTCAGTTTTTCTTTGGGTAACCAAGCATTTTTTGAAAATCTGAATTTCTGTCCACCAGTGTTGTCTTGAGTGTTGCCCTGAAAATTTGGTGACACTTGAGGCAACACTTGCAGACTGGACATTTTCTTTTGAAGGATAAAGCAATCTGATTTTTTAAGTCCAGGTCTGTGACAGTATTCACGCTCAATGGATTGATCAGAAGTATCACTCGAAGTACTACCCTTTTCCTTGACTTGTTCTTTTACAAAATGATTTTTAGTTTCAACATCAAACAAGTAAGAGGTAATATTTTTGAGTGATTCTTGGAACCCAAGACCAGCTTTAAGAGGCTTACTCAAGTTGAGTATCTCATCCAATTTGGATGAACTCGTATTGAGTTTTTTGAAGGTGGATTCGGCTAGGTTGAGTTTGACCTTGAGTTTATCAAGGTCCAAATCTCTTCTACTGAGTTAAACCTGTAGCCGAGTCAAGGAGTTTTTAAGATCATGTTTTTCCTTTTTCAAGAAAACCACCATCTTGTTCTCCTTTTTCCATTCTACGAGGAGAGACTTATAGAGGTTTTTTAATTCATGAATGAGCTCATCTTTATCAAGTTCATCCTCTATAGACTCCTCTGAATTTAAACCAAGAGAACCATGCAAGCAAATATCTTAAAGAATCATACTTGCTGAGTGTTGTGTCAAGTGTTGCCATTTCATGGACGACACTTGAGGCAACACTTTCTGAAGAAGTCACAAGTTTTGTGTCAGGTGTTGTCATTTTTGGGACAACACTTGAAGCAACACCTTCTGTCGAAGGCAGCTCCTCTACCGTGGCCATCATGACCACTTGCTCGGCCTTTTCATCTTTCTCCGTTCCTTCCTCCTCTCCATCACTAAGAGACACCCACATATTTTTGCCCGCCTTTCTCAATGTATTAGCACATTCATTGGCATAGTGACCCCAACCGGAACAAGCGTGACATTGAATAGATTCAATGTATTTAGGATCGGACCGGGACTTTTTCGAGGATGCACGTCTAGGTAAGGTGTATTTTGGGTTCGGAGGAGGAACTCTTCTTGGCACAAAACTTGACGTTTTGGATTTTTGGTCCTTAGCTTTCACCTGCACACTGTTAAATTTTCTAAGCATGAAATTATATTTCTTTGCAAGTAAAGCTACACTAGTGTTTTCATCTAATTCCTCGAAGGCTTCATCTTCATCATCCACACATGTGTCCGAAGATTCGACTTTTAAAGCAATGTTTTTGCCTTTTGAAGCCTCGGTTTGCTCATTCAAATTTAATTCGAAATTCTTTAAAATACTCATCAAGGAATTAATGTCCATAGTTGAAAGATTATGGGCCTCTTCAATGGCTGAAACTTTAATATTAAAACGTTCGGGAAGAGTACGAATGATTTTTGAAACAAGTTGTTTATTAGTAAAATGTTCTCCTAATACTTGACAAGCATTTGAAATATCAATCAACTTTTCAAAATAAGACGAAATGTCTTCGTTTTCACCCATTCTTAATCTTTCAAATTTAATAGTGAGACCCCTAAGCTTTATTTCTCGAACACTACCATCTCCTTCACAAAATCTTTGTAAAGTATCCCAAGCATCTTTTGCAGAGGGACTATTTTGAATGAGTTTGAACATATGCATGTCAACCCATTCATAGATGGCATTTAGTGCCTTTTCATTGAAACTAGTAAGATTATTCTCTTCAATTGTCCACTCGAATTCAGGTTTGACTTGAACGTCACCATCGTCATCCGGAGGAAGCATTGGAACAGAATAACTATTTAAAATAGATCGCCAAGCTTGAAGATCAATTGATTTGATATGCGAGCGAAGGCGAATCTTCCAATAAGCATAATTTGACCCATCTAAAACCGGTAATCTCTTTTGATTAGGGTTAGGAGGATCATAAGCCATGACAAAAGGATCAAGACACTTAGTATATCAAGTGCTAGGCTCTGATACCAATTGAAATTGTCTATGGCTTAGAAAAGTGAGACGAAACTCACAAAGTGAGACAAAACTCACAAGTGTTATCCTTAGTGTTGGCAACACTAACAACAACACACCAATTCGAAAACAATAAATAAATAGAAATAAATCTAATTTGCAGCGGAAGTAAATAAAAATACACAAGAAATATATTTTTATCAAGTTATATAAATATATATCTTGATGGGTGCCAGGAGGGCAAGACCTTTCTATATATAATATGAATTCAATACAAGGTCAAAGAAGTTCCCTTATTGATAAATAATCATTAACTCAAGGAACAATAAATAAAGAACTCTCTCTGAATATAAACACTCAAAACCTCACGAAAATATAAATATATATATGAAACTCTCGAGTGTCGGACAGAGTGTTGCCAACACTGAATGACAACACTTGAAGAGCAGAATTCTTTCTTGTGCAGATTTGCGTTTTATGAATTGGGTGATCTCAAATTTAGATCGACTGCACTATTTATAGGCCTCCAAAACTTGGAGCCTACTCAAAATGATCAGCTAACAACATTGAAGTTTGTTTCCTCCCTTTTAGCTCTTCTCGCCTCATTTGTAGAAGACTTGGTCTTCATTGCTTATTTTGCTTGTACACATCTGCTGTAGATACCTTTTACTCTATCCTAATCTTCCCCTGAATAGCTAAATAATATCTCTTTTACTTGGTTATTAATTAATCATATAAACAACATGTTATATGTTAATTTCTTCATCTCTTCGTAACTCACACCTGGGCACTTTCTGTTGACCTATTCAAGCTCACAAATAGCAGACTAACAACTGATATTTAAACATTAATTTACACATTATTATTTGTGAAAAATACAGTAACTATTTTGGTGTTGCCAAATCCAAATGGCAACACCAGTGGCAACACTGGTTTGCAACACTAGGGACAACATACATGGCAACACATGTTCTAACATTAACAACCTTTTTATATTAGACCATTAAAACAAATGCTTTCAGAGAAAATGAGGCTAGTGGAATATGAGAATGTTATGTTAGCGGAGGAAGTTAGTGCAATTTTGCAAAAGAAGCTTCCTCCAAAATTAAAAGATCCCGGTACTTTTTCGATTCCTTGTTGTATTGGTACTTTTTCGATTCCTTGTTGTATTGGCAGAATTAACGTAGATAATGCTATGCTTGATTTAGGGGCTAGTGTTAGTTTAATGCCATTATCGGTTAGCAAAAAACTTGGTGCGGGGGAACTCAAACCTACCACCATTTCTCTTCAATTGGCAGATCGCTCCATACAATACCCAATCGGTATAATGGAAAATTGTAGGGGAATATAGGGTCTTGATCTTGATACCAAGGCTGGATATATGATTGAATCGTGTATAATCCACTTTCCGAATAAAGTATTTCGACCCTTAATGCCTGGGTTACACAAAATCTTTATTGGGATAAGACAATCACGCAATTTGTTTCTAGGCAAAGAGAACAAATCTAAAACTTGAGAATTGTTTTTCTTTCGATATTGTTGTATCACTCTTGTATTTTTCATCATGTGTGTACAAATGAGATCAATCTCTGTATATATACAGATGGAGAGGCATCAGATAAAGGGTACAATCAAAAGACATGACTTTAGCCAAGCAATGTGTCTTTTCATTTTGAACTGGCACCTGTTCAGGAACTGCTCGGCCGAGTCAAGAGACTCGCTCGGTCGAGCAAAGATGGCCCAAGTCATTTTGCCCAAATGCACAGCCGTGTCATATAAACTTGCACGACCGTGCCAATCATACTGCTCGGCCGAGCAAGGCATATGCCTCGGCCGAGCAAGGCTGTCCAGAAACTTGGACAATCTGCTATGCTCTGCTCGGACGAGTCAAGGACTATGCTCGGTCGAGCACATCAGCAAAATGTGCTACCCTTTAACTTTTACTTCTTTATCGAGGTTGATATCGTTTTAGCTCAAACGAGTGTGTACTCCACACTTTCCCTTACTCGTATCCGAGTCTACTACGAATTACGTTGATCTCTAGTAAATCACCATTACAATAAAATAGTTGATGACACTAAAATCACCAACAAATCCCCTCCATTTTAGTGTAATCCTTTGATTTACTAATCTTTATAAATAACGAAACAAACGAATGCATAAATGAAAATGTCTTGCGATTGAATTTTCATCTTAGTATAATACACATTTCAAATACTCGAGAATCGGGGTGTCCTAACGATTGAACCCGTCAACTCATATGAATACCTGAAGATACTATACACATAAGTTTAGTACAATTCTCTTTGTTTAATCTTGACACTATTACAAGCCATGTGTCCATATCCATTAGTGAACATATAGGAAGCCAAGTCCTAGCTTCTTGAAGCGGCAAAACTTCATGTCCACATAGGTAGTTCCTTTAATCTTGCACCTGCATTTGCAATTTTTCAAAGGAACTATTAAGAAGATATTCTTCAACCTAACCATTACTTGCAGGTCTGAACACATACCTTGGGAAAGATAATAACATGTGTTCCAATCTCCAACTGCGAGCTTTCCACATTGAATTCAAGCTTCTAACATTGTATTAGAAGGGAATTGGGTATCTCACAATTAGAGGATTAAATGGAATTTAATCCCATTCCCATTGCAGACTTATTTACCAAGTCTCTGGCTAACCCCTTCGTCAAGTGGTCAGCCAAATTTTGTTGCGACCGAACAAACTCAACAGATATCACACCATTCATGATTAACTCCCGAATCATACTATGTCTGACACCTAAGTGTCTAGACTTGCCATTATACATTTGACTATAAGCCCTAGCCAACGTAGCTGCACTATCACAATGGATAGATATTGGTGATATCGGTTTTGGCCATAATGGAATCTTATATATCAAGTTTCGAAGCCATTCTGCTTCTTTACCAGCAGCAGCCAATGCTACAAACTCAGATTCTATTGTAGAATACATGTCTGCTTTTTGGAAGCCCAAGAAATGGCACCTCCTCCAAGCAAGAACACCCAACCACTAGTAGAAGACGAATCTTCTTGGTTGATCCAACTAGCATCTGTGTAACCTTCTAATATAGAAGGATGTCCACTATAACACAAACCATAGTCCATAGTACCTTTTAAGTACTTGAACACCCTTGTTATAGCATGCCAATGCTGTCTACTAGGATTACTAGTGAACCTGCTCAATCTTCCAACTGCATAAGCAATATCAGGTCGAGTGCCCGTCATAGCATACATCAAACTACCTATGGCTTTTGAGTATTCAAGCTGTGACACAGGTTTACCAGTGTTTGACACAAGTTTCTCAATAGGATCCATGGGAGTACTAACTTTAGAACAATCATTACAATTAAACCTCTTGAGAATTTTCTCAATATAATGAGATTGTGTAATTGCAATTCCCTTGTTCATCCGTTTAATCTTTATACCAAGAATTACGTCGGCTTCTTCCATGTCCTTCATAGAAAACTTTGATGACAAAAACTTCTTAGTTTTATCAACTACATTTTGGTCTGTGCCAAAAATCAACATGTCATCTACATATAGGCAGATGATTACACCTTTACCGGATTCATCAAATCTGCTATATACACATTTGTCGGACTGATTTAATACAAAACCATTCGACAAAACAACCTCATCAAATTTTTGATGCCACTGCTTAGGTGCTTGCTTCAGCCCATACAATGACTTAATTAACTTACATACCTTATGCTCATTACCTGGCATAACAAATCCTTCAGGTTGTTTCATATACACTTCTTCTTCCAAATCACCATTTAAAAATGCTGTTTTGACATCCATTTGATGGATCAATAGATTCTGAATAGCTGCCAAAGCTATCAGTAATCTAATAGTAGTGATACGAGTAATCTAATAGTAGTGATACGAGCAACCGGTGCATAGGTATCGAAGTAATCGATCCCTTCCTTTTGTCTATAGCCTTGGATTACCAATCGAGCTTTAAACTTATCAATTGTTCCATCGACTTTCATCTTCTTTTTGAATTTCCATTTGCACCCTAAAGGTTTACAGTTTGGTGGTAAATCAGACAAGACCCATGTATTATTTTTCACAATAGAACTAATCTCATCATCGGTTGCTTCTTTCCAAAAACCAGTATCTCGAGATTTTATTGCTTCATCATAGGTTCTTGGATCCTCCTCTATACTATAACAGTAAGAGTATTGAGATTCAATTTGATCTCTTGATCCCATAACTAAATATAGTTGAAAATCAGAACCATATGATATAGCTTTTCTTACTCTTTTACTTTTACGAGGTTCGGGCGTCTCACTTGGTACATCAATTGAATGATCATCCATTTGAGATTCAGCCGACATTGGTATAATATCCTTTGGTCTAGGTATTGAAGAGAAACGATTCTCATCAAAGATTGCATCTCTCGATTCTATAATTGTGTTAATAGAAATGAATTCATTAGGCTCTATAACATAGAACCTATATGCCTTGGAATGCTCAGCATATCCAACAAAGATGCAGTCAATACCTTTTTCTCCCAACTTTTTTCTTTTAGGGTTCGGAAGTCTAACCACGGCCCTACATCCCCAAACTCGCAAAAATGTCAAGTTTGGTCGTTTCTTATACCAAAGCTCATATGGGGTAATCTTGTTCCTTTTATTAGGAACTCTATTTAATAAATGACAAGCCGTTAACATGGCTTCTCCTCAAAACCCGTCACTCAAGCCCGAGTAAGACAACATGGCATTAACCATTTCTTCAAGAGTTCTATTTTTCCTTTCAGCCACACCATTTTGTTGTGGTACATAAGGAGCCGTAGTTTCATGAATTATCCCTACGGATTGGAAATATTTAGGATCATAATATTCACTACCTCTATCCGTACGTAAGGTTTTAATCAAGCCATTTAGTTGAAGTTCAACTTCAGTTTTATAAATTTTGAATTTATCTAGGGCTTCATCTTTTGCATGCAGCAAATAAATATAGCAAAACCTAGAAGCATCATCTATAAAAGTGACAATATACTTTTTATTGCCTAAAGATGGAGTTGCATGAAAATCACATAAATCACTATGAATCAATTCAAGTTTTACAGAATTCCTTGTAACACTTTTAAAAGGTTTTCTAGTGATTTTTGTCAATATGCAAGTATTACACTTTTCCGTGTTATTATCAATAACATGAATCAAACCATCTTTGGACATTTCAAGCATTCTTTTATAGTGCACATGTCCTAACCGAGCATGCCATAATGAGGAATTGATAACAACAGAGGAAGTCATATAAACAGAAGTAGAGTTAACAGGAATTTTATTTAAATTCAACATAAACATCCCATTGTTATAATAACCAAACCCTACAAATACACCCGACTTCGATAAGATATACTTATCGGATTCATAAACTTGTTTATAACCACACTTGTTCAAGACAGGACCAGAAATTAAATTTTTACGAAGTTTAGGTACATATAAAACATTAAACAGAGAAATAGTTTTTCCCAAACTGAATTCCAACACCACACTTCCTCTTCCTTGAATAGGAGCGGAATGGTCATCACCCATGTAAAGGACAGATCCGTCTTCCATTGGTTCATATGTCTTAAACCAACAACGATCTTTACAAACATGAGTTGTGGCACCGGAATCAATCCACCACGCAATAGCATCATCCTACACATAAAATGCCTCAGAAATTAGTGAAACAGAATTTTTAATAAATCTGTTCCAACTATGTATTAAATTCTGACCTTGGTTTTGAGAATGGTCCTTAGACCCCTTTCCCGAACCACTGGTGCTTGCGCCATTCTTGTTGTTTTCAACACGACAATCCTTCTTAAAGTGATCAGTTTTGCCACACTTCCAACATGCCAATTTAGGCTTCTTGTTGGAATCAGAACCATTGTCATTGAAACTACGTTTCTTTCCTTTGTTTTTATTGTTTCCACCCTCATCAATCATATTTACCGAGGGTCCAGTAACTTCTTTTCCTTTGCCTTTGTCATTCTCTTGCGCCCTAAGAGATTCCTCTATGCGCAAGTGACTACCAAGTTGAATCAAAGATAGATCGTCTTTACCATGTTTCAAAGTGTGTTTGAAATCCTTCCAGGAGGGAGGCAACTTATAAATCACACTTGAAACAGATATTGACTCATCCATCTTCAACCCATGTTGTGTATATTGTACAAGGATTCTAAGGAGTTCATTGAATTGTTCCCTGACAGGTCTTGAATCGACCATCTTGTAATTATTAAAATTACTTACAAGGAACTTCTTACTAGAAGCATCCTCTGCCATGTACTTGGATTCAAGAGAATCCCATAACTCTTTTGCAGATTCCTCATTTTGATAAATGTCAAATAAAGAATCAGACATACCGTTTAATATGTGTCCTCTGCAGATGTAGTCATCGTTCTCCCACTTCGATCTACGTCTGATGGCTTCCAAGTTATCATCTTCCAGCATTTCTGGAATTGGAGTAGATAGAACATACACCACTTTTAACGTTGTTAAAAGTAAGTGCATCTTCTTTTGCCAACGCCTGAAATCTTGTCCTTCAAATTTGTCTAGCTTTCCAAACTTAGTCGTCATCTCCTTCACAGTACTTCCACCAGCCATGAGTATCACCAAATACTTTATTCGTTTGTAGGGGAATATAGGGTCTTGATCTTGATACCAAGGCTGGATATATGATTGAATCGTGTATAATCCACTTTCCGAATAAAGTATTTTGACCCTTAATGCCTGGGTTACACAAAATCTTTATTGGGATAAGACAATCACGCAATTTGTTTCTAGGCAAAGAGAACAAATCTAAAACTTGAGAATTGTTTTGCTTTCGTTATTGTTGTATCACTCTTGTGTTTTTCATCATGTGTGTACAAATGAGATCAATCTATGTATATATACAGATGGAGAGGCATCAGATAAAGGGTACAATCAAAAGACATGACTTTAGCCAAGCAATGTGTCTTTGCATTTTGAACTGGCACCTGTTCAGGAACTGCTCGGCCGAGTCAAGAGACTCGCTCGGCCGAGCAAAGATGGCCCAAGTCATTTTGCCCAACTGCACGGCCGTGTCATATAAACTTGCACGGCCGTGCCAATCATACTGCTCGGCCGAGCAAGGCATATGCCTTGGCCGAGCAAGGCTGTCCAGAAACTTGGACAATCTGCTATGCTCTGCTCGGCCGAGTCAAGGACTATGCTCGGCCGAGCACATCAGCAAAATGTGCTACCCTTTAACTTTTACTTCCTTATCGAGGTTGATATCGTTTTAGCTCAAACGAGTGTGTACTCCACACTTTCCCTTACTCGTATCCGAGTCTACTACGAATCACATTGATCTCTAGTAAATCACCATTACAATAAAATAGTTGATGACACTAAAATCACCAACAAAAATATGCCATGTCGGGTAGGGAATTTGATCATACCTGTCAACTTTGTGATACTTGAGATGGAAGAAGAGCAACAAATCTCGGTCATTTTAGGAAGGCCATTCCTTGCCACCACAGGGGCAATTATCATTGTAAAGAATGGAACCTTCTCCCTGAATGTCGGGAAGGAAAAAGTTGAGTTTGATATGAAAAGAACAAACCTTGAGGATCCTTATCTAGAAACCTACACCCCAAGCGATAAGCATGAAAAGGGTGAGGGATCAAAATCTAAGGAAAAGATGCAAAATCATCTCATGAATGATAAACCTTTAGATTGTGATAGTGATTATGATGTGGTAAAAATTTCTACTTGTCCCGATACTAACCATGCAGCAAAGAAACCAAAGAGAAGCACTTCGAAATTTCGAAAGTGCAAGGACTATAGGCAACTTGCTCTACCAAGAAAAAGATCGGGATGGAAAACATGTGTACCACAGAAAATTTTGATCACTCCGAAAGGTATGCAATGGCGAATTGTCAAAGACAATAGACCACCGCAATCTCACGCATCACCTATTACCGGAAAGGGGTCGAGCTAATGACCTAAAACAAGCATCATCGGAATGGTAACTGATGGATTATTTTGTTGTTTATTTAATTTATTTTTATTTTTTATTTACTATTATTATTATTACTGTGTCATAAATTTGTTTTGTAGTTAATTAAAAAAAAATGAAAATGGTGAATAGTAAAGCGGAGCGGCCGTGCTCTATAATCTGGAGCGGCCGTGCAAATCAGAACGGGTAAAACTGAGTTGGCTCAACAAAGTGGAGCGGTCGTGCAACTCTATAGCGCACGGCCGTGCATGTCGTCTGAGAATTTGCACCGTTTCAGTCAAAAGGCACGCCTCCTCCCTCTCTTCCCCAAATTCACTTCATCTTCTTTCTCACTCTAAAAACTCCGCTCCATCCAATATAAAACCTTCCAAATACACCATTGAATCAGGCAAATACTCCATTCCTTCACCAAATTTCATCTTCCAAACATACTCCCAACATGAATATCCAAGTATTTCATCCCAATTTCTCAAAAATCCAAAAACCCTAGGCTTCCCCCATTTCAAAAACTAAAGAAATTTCCAAGGATTGAAGCTCAAGAAGGAAGCTTTTTGGCTATTTGAAGCTGTGCATCAAGGATTTCAAGGTTTTGGGCATCAAAATTTTTCGGAGATTCTTCCGAAGTGGCCAGATTTACAGCCCTTCGTTCTAAGAGAATCAGGCCTACCCAATTTCTGGACATCCCTGCCCTCCAAACTTTAGATATTTATTCAAATATAAGGAAATTTCACCTTGGGATAGGTTGTGCCAATTTTCTTGATTTGCATGAGAAAACATATGAAAGAATCACTTTGGAGTTTTTGTGTACTTTAAGAAAGGAGTTTTCAACGGAGATTTGTGGCCAAACTGGGGAGCCTTACCAATTGATTCATCTTCATTTCCGGCTTTGTGATGAAGAGTGTCATCTAACCTCTTTTGAAATCAACCGAATTTTAGGATGGCCATCTTTCACAAACTTTGAAGTCGACCCTCCTATTGAATTTAGGGAGAATGTATTTTGGGAGCAAATTACCGGAATCCCTTCCTTCAAATCAAGATCTGCCAAAGCCTCTTCCATCATCCATCCAACTCTCCGTCTCTTGCATAGGATTTATGCCTGTACCATTTTTGCGAGAGAAGATAAGGGTACGGTGAACAAAAAGGAGCTTTATTTGTTGTGGAGTTTTGTGAGGGCGCATAGGAAGGTGAATATAAGCCATTTTTTATTGAGTTGCTTAGTGATATAGTCTCCCCAACCTTCAATGGAGAGATTCATGTGGGTGGTATGGTAACCCTTTTTGCTAAGCATTTTGGGCTTGTGGTGCCAAGTGACTGGGTTGAAGTTCCGGGGTCAACAAAGTTGGATATTTCGACCCTGCGAACTATGCAAATGATTTCTGATAGAGGGCGTGGAGAGTTTAATTGGTTAGTAAGGCTCGGGAAAACGCCCTACATTGTTCCCCCAAGCACTATCCTCCCCTTCGCCCAAACCTATCAAGCCCCAACTTGGATGTTTCCCAATGCCATGATCCATGGAGAAGGCCAATCAAGCCAAGCAAGGCAAGAGGAAGATGAAGAAGAGCAAGACCAACCCGACCCAACCCAATTGCCGCCGGAGTTCTACAATAGATTTGAACGAATAGAACTTCAAAACAACCAAATCATTACCCGGTTTGACAATTTCACCCAAGAGTTCCATTACTTCCGGAATGACATCCAAGGTCGAGTAAATACCATACAAAGGCAAGTGAACTCGATCTACAATTATGGAGTGAACAATTGGGACAACTTTCCGCAGCCACCATCATATCCGTAAGTTTCTCTTTACTCTCCCCAATTTTCTATGTCCTAAAACATTGAGGACAATGTTTGCCTTAAGTGTGTGTGGGGGGTATTTACCTATCTTTATTTGCTTTCTAATTTAATTTTTTCTTTCTTTTCTTAGTTTAAATTTATCTTTTTAAAATAGTTTGCATTTCTTTTAATTATGTATGCATCTAGTTTATATATATAAAAAAATAAAAAAATCCCTATGATTGATCATCTTTATACTTGCAAATTGCCTTAGGATAATGTCTTTCCTTTCCTTTTCTTATTTTCTATAAACTTATGATTATTAAGAAAGAACTTAGGGATATTTTAGGAAGTAGTTAAGGCATCATAAATCAATATAGCATGATATAGGATTTTGCAAAGAAAAGCATGGTTAGATTTGTTGAATTCTTCCAGATTATCTTAAGCTCTTGGTTATTTAAAAGTTTGTGAGATTTTATGAGTTGTTTCTTCAAAATTGTACACTCTAAACTTTTTGATTTTTATTCCCTTCTTAGAAATATTCATAAATGTTTTGCATCTTTTTGAATCACAACCCTTCATGAAAATCCATCCTTCCATTTTCACTGATTAAGTCAAGGCAATAAAATTTAATCTTAATTCTCAAAAGTGACTTTGTCACTAAATTTGGTAAATAGCAAAAAGTCTTTATTATTTCCATAAGTAACTCGGGGCACGGCATTTGTTGCGACAATGCACTCTTGCCAAAATGGAAATAATATTAAGCGTTTTTGATCTAAGTATTAGGAACATGGGGTTCGCAGCCACAATGTTTCCTACTTGAAAGGATCAAAATCGCTTAAGTCTTTTGCAAAATATAACACGTTTAAGCAAGATAAATTTGTAGCCTTGATGAAATTTTCCACTACCATCATCCATCTCCATCTTTGTGATTCAAAAGTGTATGTCAATTGTTGGTGTAATGCCCTAGGCTTTAGTTATGTTTAACTTAAACCGTTATGTATCATCTTTATCATTTATTATAGAGAAAGTTTATTTGGTTCATTATATGTTTACATGTTTATTATATTGAACTGCGTCCCTAGTTGTTGTGAACAACTAGTATAAGTTGGTAATGGATAATCATGGAGATGATTATATGCATGGAGATGCACATTACACTTATGGGTACTTGCTAGAGAACGAGTACTGGACTTGACCTACTTATGAGATTTATGACATGGTCTGTTGTCATGATTAAATCTCATGATAGTCGTGTCATTGAATCCTTTGTACCTGAGATTATCATCGTCTTCCACATGATGAAGATCGTGTTTGATGTAGTCTAACACTATCTTTAATCAGATAGCAATAAGGGCTATATTAGCACGATTGGATTCATGTAGGGAAGACTGATAAGTCAAGATGAGATTTGTCCCTCTCTGTGTGAGAGAGATGTTTGCTTGGGCCCCTCGATGAATAGTGTTGATGAAATGTATGGCCATACTCAAGTGATTTGATAGAGATCAAATACATTTGGATTCAACATATTCGGAATCGAGAAAGCAATGAACGGTATGAGTTGACGTAGACCATGACTCATGTTCAATTGAACATCGTGGACAAAGGGATTATGACATTTGATCTATCGAGGAATCAAGTTTGATGTTATATTAATTGGGTGGATATAATGGTTTGCTAGAAACCACTTATGTCTTGTGAGGTCATGTTTTGACTCACTACCAACATAATATAATTCCTTTTGGGTCACACACAAAGAACGAATTTGATTCGGGCTGAAATTATGGAATTTGGACTCTTGGGCGACCGCTGAGGTTCATGTGGGCGACCGCCCACAAGTCAACTGTTGACTTGGGCGACCGCTTATGAGGATTTCGAAAACAATGCATGAAAGACTGTACAAGTGGGCGACCGCCAAGCCCCAGGTGGGCGACCGCCCATGTTGGGTTTTCGAAATAAGACAAAAGGATGTACAACTGGGCGACCGCCCAGCCCTTGGTGGGCGACCGCCTAGCACCCATTTCAGCAATCCGTTTTGGCTTCAGAAAAGGACTTTTCTCCCTAATTGTTAGGGTTATTTATAAAGTATAAATATGTCCTTTTGCCCCAGCTATAACACATGAATTTTAGGGCTTGATAAACACAATTATCTTGATTTTGATTGTGAATCAAAGATCAAAACACCCTAGATTCAATTCCATAATAGCCATAGATTATTGAAAAGTGTTTCAATAATCAAGAGGATCATCTAGCAATCCAACAAGAAGGTGTTCTTGGTTCGTTCGCGTGTGGATCACCATTAGAGGGAGGTTTCTTTATCTCCTAAGGCTTGAAGCTCCATTGTTGATTTCATCACCAAAGTTCGAGAAGGAAATTAGAAGATTCGACATCAAAGTTCAAGGCTTGAATTTTGAGATCTGTTTTGACAAACAAAATCGCGTTCAAGGTATGTAATTCTATTTCATAATTTTCTAATCTCTTCATGCTAGACAGATCTAAGGGCTAGGGTTTTGTTGTTATTTCTAAGTCTTTCGCTGCGTTTGTAACCCCAAAACCCAACAGTGGTATCAGAGCTACATCTTATCATGATTAGGTTAAAATTGGCATGCTAGATTTAATGTGATTAAATGTTATATGTGAAATAGATCTATGATTTTATGTGTGTTGTTTTGAGAAAACAAGTATATGTGATATGCCATGATCATGATTAATAATTGATTAATATGATTAGTCTTTTACATGGGATATTGGTCTATTTAATGTGATTAAAGTAGATTGGTAAATTCTCAAAACTGAAACAAATTGTTTGTTTAGGATTTGTGTTCATTTTAATATGATTGACATGACTGTATGAATCCGCATATTTTGATAATGGAATAATTATGTAGTTAATAATTGTTATTTATTATATGATTATTGGTATGATCCTAAAGTAGGATTTTATGTGAAAATCCCATGTTCATGATGATGTACACATAAGTTTCATATACAACCATGCGATGTTTGTTATGTGTAAAACCTTCTAAATATTTAAGTCTTATGCCATTCCTTGATTAGAACACTTGTGAGATTTTAGGGTATTTGATGTAGTTTCGACTCAGTTGGGTGCATCTTATATCTTAATTTGTGAGCAAGATGAGATAATGGTTGATGTAGTTTTGACTCAGTTAGGTGCATCGTTCCATGTCTCATACGTTTGAAAAATGTTTTGACTTAATTGGTGCTTTCAAATGAGATTTGACCCAAGGCATAGATGGGATTTAAAACATGTTTTTGACATATGATGTCTAAGGAAATCTCATAAAAGATCTAAGAGTCATATACATATATGATTGATGTTTCTACCTAAATAGCTTGATTTCGGGCATTGACTCAGTTAAACCAAAATCAAGTGAAATATGGATCTTAGCCCACTACAATTATATGATACATGCTTGTATTTGAAGGTGTATAATTTAGTGGGTCGCATTTGCAAGGTATCCACCACAATTTCTTCCACCTTCTTTGCCTTGACTTTAGCAGGCTCGATCACATCACTAAGTGGAAATTCACTCATAGGCCACCCTTCCGGAGTTTCCATATCAATTTCTTCACATTCCTCTTACTGGCTCCTTCATTCCTACAAATTGCATTTCCCCCAAGTAACCCATCCTGTTTTCTTGCCAACCTTGCCCGTAAAATCTTCCTGCATCTACCACTATTATCTCGCCACCACCGATTTCCGCCGACACAGCCTCTTCCATCACAATTTCTACCAGTTCAACCATGGTTGCCGACTTTCTTTTTTCACTTTCGACTTCCCATTCCATTTCTGCCCCCCCAAAGTCGGAAATCATGTTGATCTGAAGGTTCTGAATCACCAAATCTTTTGTCGTCAAAGAACTGGTTGAGGCTAGCTTTCCTTTCTGAATTTCCATCCTCTTTTGAATCACTGGTACTGGCTCACTGAGGAGGCAACCAATGCCTCTTGGAGTCAGGAACTTGACCCTTTGGTGCGGGATTGATACTACCATTTCAAAACTTTGCATAAAAGGGTTGCCAACAATTACATTGTATGGCGACACCAAATCAATAACCATAAATTCCACAGTTCGAGTTCTCATCAAGTTTCCTTCTCCAATCTCTACAGCAAGCGAGATTGTTCCCTTTACTTTTATCGTGTGATTAGTAAACCCTTCCAAAACTCCTCTGTACGGTACCAGGTTTGCCTCTGAATATTTCATCTTTAGAAAAGCCTCATAATACAGGATGTTGCGGCTTTCTCCTGAATCCATAAGCAACCTCTTCAATATATTATTTCCTGGTGAGATAGTGATGACTACCGATTGAGTCCCATGCTTTGGGGTTACTGCCAGTTCCTGCCTCGAAAAACTTATAATCTCTCTTCTTCAGGAGGATATGCGGGAACATTAAAAGTATGCGACAAACTCATAATTTGGTTGTTGAGTTGGGTTATACTGGCGGGATCATGAATCACATCCACCACAATCCTTCCATCCTGTCTCTCCCCATTTCCTTCTTGTAACAAATACTCTTGTAATTCCCCGCTATCATTCTTCATTTGGATCACCCTTTTCAAATTATAGCAATTATCAGTTAAATGGCCCGCCTCCTGGTGATACTCACAAAAACTATTTTGATCCCTATTTTCCCTTTCTTTTATGGGGTAGGCAGGCGGCAACTGCACTGCTCTCAAGATCTCTCTCGACCTAGCATTGAGCTTGGAAAAATTGATGTACCTTATTTGGCCTCGACCACCATCTCGCCCTCCATCTCGGCCACCATTACGATCACCTGTTCTCCCACCTCCTCGACCGGCCTGATTTCCGCAATCTTCCCGTGGATTAGCAAGCTTGTCGCTCCTGACATATTCAATTCTTTCCTTCACATTTTTCCGCGGGGCTGCACAATATGCCCTGCTGGGGTATCATTGGCCTCGTCTACCCCACAATACCCCAATACTAAATCATACAGTTCCCCTGTTGTTTGAGGAAGTCTCATTCCCAATTCTCGTTTAAAGTGCCCTGAAGCCAATCCTGCCATGTACAGCATGATAATATTACTGTGATCCAAATCCGAAATTTGATTTGCCACCTTCATAAATCTGTCAGTGTAACTGGCTATTCCTTCTCCATTTTTTTTCTTACTGCCACACAGTTCTCGTTTTCTCGCGGGGCGGGATCCTGAAGCACTGAACCTCTCAATAAACTTCTTCTTGAAATCCACATAATCAGAAACAGACTCTGGAGGTTGAGCTAAAAACCATTCCAACGCATCATCAACTAATGTGTTGGCCAATGCATGACACAAGGTTGGATCATCCTTTGTCGCCATTGCCATTGTGACTTCAAATCCTCCAAGATGGTTTTTGGCTCTAGTAGTTCCCGCGCACTTCTCCAGAGGCGGTAATCAAAAATTGGAATCTGGACCAGCATCTTGAATTCTGCGGGAAAATGGGGCTAAGAAAGACTCCTTGTTACCAGTCTTCCTTGCTCCGGCTTCTAACTCTGCCAATCTCGTTGCAATTTCATCCTTCCATACTTCCTCTTTACCAACATTCATTTCCTCAATCCTTTTCTCGCTTCGAGATCTCTTAGAATGCAATTCCTCACCCCTTTCTTTTTCCCGTTCCGAGAGTGGTCTTGACTTGTGCGAGAATACACTGGCTGATCGTCTTGAGCGGCTAGGGTGATAAGACTTATCATAAGAGGATCCTGTGTCATCCTCATATTCATAATAATAAGAGCTGTTCTTGGAATCTCCAGAATGATGGTAAACCCGCATACGTTTTCCTCCCTCCATAAACTCCTGTGGCTTTCTTTTTTCGAGCCTTGCCGGCCTTGTTCTCCTAGCCTCAACTCTGGCTGCTCTCTCCAAATCACGAGGAGGAGACAAACGATCTTCCCGCCTTTACTGAATCTGAGACGCATTGATACTCACCTCCTTATCATCTTGATTGACACAAACCATTTGTCCCTTGTCCTTCTGCGGGATTGGGGTTGGCTCTTGATTTAGCTCGGCTAGGCGATTGTTGTTGGCCATAAGCTGCAATAAAACCTGGTTATTGGCCCGGAGTCATTCAATTTCCGCAGCGACCACAACATCTGGAACAAGCGGTGGTGATGTCTGGCCTTGACCACTTCCTCCTGCTCCTGTAGTATTAGCCACATGGCGCTCTCTTTCTCGCCTTCTTTGTATCTCGGACTCCGTTTCCAGGCCTTGAATGTACAAATTAGAACCATGTGGGACCTCTACTTCACTCCTAATTTGGGTGGTGTTTGTGACTGGAATGGTTTTGGTTGGGGTAACCAAGTCTTGAACCATTTTGCCAAAATTACTGTTTCTGGAGACAATTTGGGATTTTATGAAGCTTAAAGTTGAGTTTCTGGGTTTTTATGACTAACCCAAGAAAAATATGAAGGAAAATCCCAGAATCAAAGAAGATTCAAAGGAAAATGCAAGAAAACAAGGAAAATGAAGAGAATCAGGTCCCGGCAACGAAACCAATTGATGCCGCCGGGATTTCTCTCAACAGCAAAGATCTTCCCAGGCTCGTAGTCTAGTGAGGATAACGGCCTTCTTCGTTTCCCTGATCACCCACACACACGAAACCACGTTACTAAGCCGGGGGCGCCTCCGGCGTGAGAATAAGTAACTGCGGCGGCAAGTACAAGACTGAAAAGAGAAAGTACAAGTACTGTGGCAGTGTGTGAGAGTGCAAAGTAAAATGTACCTTTGGTGTTTCACGTCACATTCCTTATATAGGTAGCCACCACGTGCCCTCCAAATGGTGCGTCATGTGCTGGTCATGTGAGGCGGTTAGGTTGTTGGGCATACGTGTCCTCATGTCATTGGCCGCCAAATACGTCCAAAAAGTTTGTTATGCCACATTCTCCCTGCCACATTTGTCGTTATCTTCAACTGATTTGGTGGGGACCATTGGCACAAACCTTCTTTCCCTATTTCCCAAGTTAAGACAAATAGCGTTTGCCCAAGATACCCTTAGGCGGCAAGTTCATACTGGAGGCGCTTCCCGCCTTTCCTGCATACATATGTGCATGCTTTCCAGCCATTATGCACTTACCGCGCAAATGGTGGCTTGCTACTTTGGTGCGCTTCCCGCACCACTGGTTGTTCCCACTTGACTGTGCTTTCCCGCCCTTCACCTATATCATGGGCTCTAGGTTTGGTCGGCCCACAATCATATTATTGCCTTTGGGCCATAAGCCCAATGGATTTTGGGCCATGGTAGCATCAGGACTCATGGCTGAGACCTATATTTCCAGTCTGTAATTGTCAACATGTCATAATGCAACATACAAAACAAAGGAAAAAGAGGGCCACTTCCTATAGGGTCCTCAAGCGAGATTTAAACCCAATACATGACACACCAGATCCAAAATACCTCAAGGGTCCTAAGGCGAGATTTAAACCCAATGTAGGACACACAAGATCCAAAATACCAAAGACACACCTCGCTGGCAAAAAACTGAATTGCCCTGCTATCCAAAATCTTAGTCAGCTCTTATAACTGACATATAAGACCAGTTCGCCTCTTATAATTAAAGTATAAGAGTCACTTTTTTCAATTTTTTTTTACAAAAAATAAAATAAAAACTTTAATATTTTATTAATGTTGACTCTCATATTTCGATCAAATAGCAATTAACTCTTATAACTGACTTATAAAACTACTTTATCTCTTATAAGTGATTTATAAGACTAATGTATCTCTTATATTGACTTATAATAAGACAATTTTTTTTCAACAAAAGAAATCAAAATTTTCAATAATAACAAGGAATTTCAGGAAACGAAATTTCAAAAATTCCCCAGACACCTATCGCCTCTTATAATTGGATTATAAGACTACTTCGTCTCTATAAGTGAATTATAAAACTACTTTTTCTCTTATAATTAATTTACAAGACAACTTTTTCAATAAAAAAATAAAAAAATTCAATAATAACAAGGAACTAATCTCAGTTATACATTACAACTCTTATAGATTAATTATAAGATCAATTCACCTCTTATAATTGACTTATAATAAGACAGTTTTTTCAACAAAAAAAAATTCAAAAAATTCAATAATAACAACGAATTAATCTCATAACTTACACATTATGACTCGTATAGCATAATTATAAGAACAATTCACATCTTATAATTAACTTATAAAAGTGCAGTTAGAGAATACAGCATCCTGTGGCCCAATCACACTTCCACTGATATCCCTAAACAACTGCTTGGGCAATTTCACAGCCCCTTTGAGCATTCTTGAAGCCACATCAGTGGTTGAAGCCAATGGAAGTTTCCCTTGCACTTGTAAGAACACTCTCAACTCATTACTTCTCATAATCACAGGATGTCCGGCCAATCTCTGCAAATACTTTTCCAATGCTGCCCTTCTTTGCTCCACAAATTCCTGCTTCTGCATTACTTGACTCTCAACAATGCTTTTATCATGTCGTGGCGGAATAAAAATCCCTCTATAAGCCTAAGTTGACCGATCTGACAATGTCACTACATCCTTAAACCGTCGCCGTACATTGAATCCTGATCCGCCGAAGTCCGGCAAGTTTGTCTCGGTAGTAATTAAATGCGTAATGTAGGTATTACCTCCGGGAACAATCGAATTTGTAGCTTCAACTTCCTTCAGCAGATTCGATACCGTTATCTTCAAAAATTCCGAGCTCGACAACGCCGATCTCGGTAGAGCCAACGGTTCCTCCGATATGCCTTTAGGCTTTCGATGTCGTCAGTGAAGATAACGTCAGCGTATGAAGGAGGTTCAATGTACGAATTGGAAGAGGAATTAGACGCCATTGGCTGTAGCGGAGGTGTTGGTGGCGGAGAGAGTAAGGGATTGGAGAAATTCCGGCCATATTCGAAAAGTATTGACCAGATCTGGGAAAAGAGAAGTCGGAGGAGAAGATGAACGGCGTTGATGGTGGGGTTAGGGTTTGGAGAGAAAGAGAGATTTACTGTGTGTCTGGAGAATTATAATTTGGAGATAACTATTTATTTGAGATTTTTTTTTTGCTCTTTTTTTTTTTTTTTTTTTTATTACCTGGGTTTGTAGGGTTAGTCTGACCACTGCCTACCGCCCGCGGATATGCCCAAAGCAGCCAGGGTGGTTTTTGTTTTTTTTTTTGCTCTCTTCTTTCTATTGAAGATGGTTAAAAGCATTTCTTTTGTTTGGGTTGTCTCCCCCGTATGGCCGAATCCCCATTCTCCGACTCACTCTTTCTTTTTTCCCTCCCATCTTTCCTTCTGGCCTAATTTCAAAATTTATCATAGTGAAAAAACAGAGATTCAACATTGACCTAATCAATATTAACAAATTGTCTTAACACATCATAATTAAAAGTGTAAATTAGAACATAGATAATTGACAAGGGAGGAAATAGTGACCTCACCAAATAAACATGAACACTTGTTTGGGAACCTTTTTCTTTAGAGAGGGAGTACTACATTGTATTGACTAGCATATACTTGCAAGTTGCTGAACTCCCCCAATTATTTATTTCAGGAGTCCTCTAGTAATGGCCAAGATGCAAAAAAAAAATATAAAGGAAGTTTTCATTCAGGATGTGGATGCATCATCAGGAGGCAGGCAGCTGATGCATCACCAAAAATAGTACTTCATCTAAATCTGCCCAAAATGAATTACAAATTTTTTCAAATTTGCTCCTGATCAAGAATAAATTTGAACATTTTTTTGACATTTATTTTGGGACGGAGGGAGTACCATACAAAGTAAATGCTTGAATCCTCTGCTGGTCATAATAACTCACAATTGGATGATAACCATAAATGAAAGTAAGCATAAAATAGCAATGTGAAACTTTTACCAGCAAATAAGTGTTCAAATAATATATAAACTCAAAATTTTGTTTTATGTTATCCCGAAACAGGCTACGACAGCCCCAAGTTACTTTTATAATACAATAAATAACAAAACACACACAAAAAAAAATATAATCCCATAATAAAGATGATAAATACCTATGTTACAGGGGCCAAAATCATTCATCAACCTCTGCTCTAATTTCTCTTTGCAACTCTTCTTTATACTCCTCAAACGTACCCGGAAAAGCTTCCACTGTGCCATTCTCCACAACCCAGATTTCACTCTTTTCTTCATCCTCACAAACACGCGATATCAGCCTAGAATCATGACTGACAAGAATAACTCCACCCGTAAACTCATTAAGTGCATCAGCCAAAGCATCAATGCTCTGCATGTCCAAATGATTCGTTGGCTCATCTAATAGCAAAATATGCGGATTTGACATGGAAATTGACGCAAAAACAACTCTTGCTTTCTGCCCTCCTGATAATTTAACGATTGGAGTTAGGTGATTATGGCTCGGAAGTCCAAATTTCCCAAGTTTTGCACGTACAGCTTCTTGTTTACTAAGTCCTTCTTGATCTGGATGAAGACGGAGTAAATATTGGACTGGTGTTTCTTCCATTGTTAAAAGATCTACAAAGTGCTGAGAATATCTTCCGATCCTCAACTTTTGACTTCTCCTTACTTCACCCTCGGATGGGATTAAGTCACCAGCAAGAAGGTTAAGCAAAGTTGACTTTCCAGCTCCATTTGGTCCAACAATTGCAACACGAGATCCCATATCAATGCCAACATCAACATTAGAGAGCCTAAAATCTTCACGGTTCGGATAACTAAAACTTACTTCAATCAGCTGCAGAAGCGGAGGAGTTAGCTCAGTGGGTTCAGGGAAGTGAAACTCTACTGTATAATCTCTCCACCTTTGAGGGGCTTCTGGCACAACTTCATCTTCATCAGCTTTGGCTTTCCCTTTCTTTTTCGTAGCTTCCTTAGCAACAAATTTAGCACGATCTTTAATTTTCTCCTGTTGTTTCTGATTTCCAGTTCTCTTGGCGGCTTTTACCTGTTTGTCGTAAGTTTCAAACTTCTTGTTCATCTCTTTGCGACGTTGCTCATACCCACTTTCAAAATCGTCAAAATTTCCGCGGTACAATTGGAGTTTTAGGTCATGAAGATGAATAATTTCATTGCATACTGTATTCAAGAAATCACGATCGTGTGAGACAACAACGAGGGTCTTCTTCCACCTGCATAAATACTCCTCCAACCAGAGAACAGCCCTCAGGTCAAGATGATTCGTGGGTTCATCCAATAATAAGAGAGTCGGCTGCACAAAAAGTGCCCTAGCCAATGAAATTCTCATCCTCCATCCACCACTGAAAGATCGGGTTGCACGGACCTGCATATCTTTCGTGAATCCCAACCCGGCTAGAATTTTTGACGCCTGAGCTTCAGCAGCATCTGATCCCATTAACTGCAATTTTTCATATAATTCAGCGAGTTTTTCTGCAGCCTCCAGGGCATTATCATTATCATCTTCCTCATCCTCACCAGCAACATCTGATGTAGAATCCTGCAAAAGTGCAACCTCTTTTCGCAGCTTTATCAGCTCTTCATTAGCAGAAACCACTGCTTCAAGGGCAGTTCTGTCATCACCAATTATCTCTTGTTCAACCAAAAGAACATCTATATTTTTTGGTACAGGAATCTTCCTCCAAGCAAGGAGTTTTAAGAGTGTCGACTTCCCCATACCATTGGGTCCCACCAAACCATACCTCTTCCCATGAGATATCTTCACTGACGCATTTTTTAAGAGTTCTTTACCCCGAGCTGACACGGAGAAATTTTCCACGGTTATATCTTTGACATTAGCATCTGCATCTTCTTGACCGTCAAGAACAGAGGCCCGACTACCAATTACAACAGTAAAAGCATCATGATCATCCTTAAGAGCCTCCTTCCTGGCATGCTTGACTGCTTGGGCAACCATCATGTCCTTCTTTTCTCGTTTCTTCAACTCTTTGTCAGTGACGGAGATTTCAAGAGACCTTGCTTCACTCCTCTGCTGCCGAGATGTCTTCTTAATCTCTTCTTCACCAGATAGCTCATCCTCGTCATCAGACGGAGGCAGATCTATGTCATCAGTATACTGCTTCGGGGCTGCTTTCTTTGGCTTACTAGTAGCTGAAGATGCTCCTTTCTTGGGTTTATCAGGTTTCTGGTCCATGCTAGCAAGCATGGCAGAAACCGAGAGCTTTTCTTTCTTCGTCTCTTTAGTATTTGGCTTACCCTTTGCATTTTCACCCCCCTCGTCTGCCTTCTTCTTCCCCATAGATATTAGCTAATCTGTAGACAGGCAGAAAATAATACCCTCCCTGGTTAATATAAATCTGTTCAGCATTCAAAATATAATAACTAGTCCAGTACCTATCAAACCCATAACCCGAGTTTTGGAAAATCAATCGCATAAATATCAAAAAGAGACGTAAAACTAAAAATACAAGAATGCTTACATCACACATAGACCTTAATAGAAGCAAAAGTTACATGCTCCTATTTAGTGTTTCTAAACAAACAAATAAATAAAATTCATAAGTAAAGCTGCTTGGGAACAAGTCGATTTTCAGTTCATCCAAAGCTGTCTTAGCTATGGTGATTTTATAACTCTGCTGCGATCTTTCTTTGATGTTCACTACATCCTACTCTTTTTGCCATTTAACTTCCAAACATTCTAGCAGCTCTTACCATAAAAGTGGACATGTTAGTAAGACAGAAGGGAGCTGAAATATGCTTCTTTTTTTTCTTGATACTTTAATACCAATTCCAGATAGTTAACTTCTGTTTTGTTTTCCCCTAGATTATTATAATAATAATCACCACAAACACAAATACAAAAACTAAGTGCCTAAAAGGTCCTAATTAATTTTTTGCGGGGAAAAGGGTCTTTTAATTTTAGAAATACAAGAAAAAAAAATCACCACCACTTTTGGTTAAGATTATTCTAAACCACAAATAGCATAGTGAGTCTAACTCTTAACTAATTTCATTGAAATATAGTTATCTCAGTAAGTTCATCAATGATTTACAAAGAGCAATTTATAAAAAGCTGGCCTAACTAGCAAAAGATGGAAACAGTAATCTGAAAAAATACTGATAAATTTATTAAAATCCCCAATATGGGTATCCATTCAATTCAAACATCCACACATCATTACAACCTAGAAAACCTTAATTTCAAAATCAATTTATAGCCAAATCAATCACCTAGAAAACTCAAATCAATCAATCAATCCCCATTTAAACGACATATATTAATTTCACAATTATCAAACAAGTTCAAGAAAACAGATACTCACCTGAACTGATCGTCGTCTTCTTCTACGAAAGTGGTCGGAATATGTAGCTCAAGGCGTATATCCTTAATGGAGTCGGCCCAATTTTTTTTCAATTTTCGGCGTTTTCTATGATTATATCTTCTTCTTCATCAGATCTACGACATTAATGGGCTTAACGGCAAACCTTCGCACGGATGGATTTCCATCTTTACTGGTCCATCATTATCTATCAGGATATATTTTGGACTCATATCTTTGATCCAATAACGAAGTTGGGCTAATATGTTGGCCCAAAATGTATTTATCTGGGCCATGAAGTATATTACGGTAGTCCAAGACACCAAAAAAAAAAAAAAAAAAGAGAGGTGGGGTGGGGTGGGGGGGGGGAGAGAAAGAAATGTGTAACATAAAGTGATTGACGCAGCACGGAAGCACGATAAATTTCGTGATTAGCGCACTAATCACAAGAACCCTTCAAGCGAAGGATCCTCAAGCACAATACTGGAATCCACCAAATGAAAATGGAATCCACCAGGAAATAAAGAGAAACTCTTTGAAATCAAATATCATAAACTGACTAAAACATGTTTAAAAGTTGTTTAAATACTCCCTAAACCCTAAGAAACCCTAAGAGACAAATAACAAACCAAAAGACTGAAATACCCCAAGTTTAAATGTCAATTAATCAGTAAATAGGAATAACACACGTAAATTTGAATCACCAAAAACGACGCCAGGCGGCGCCCGACCATCCTCAAAGGGCGCACGAGTAACAGAAGAATTCCCCTTGGATGGCGTGGCTTGAGGCGCCCGCATCTCCTCAGCTGGGGCGGCCGCCTGGGCTGCCGAGGGATCCCCTTTGCTTGGGCCATCTTGAGGCGGACGCTTGATCAAGGACGAGGCGTACGCATCAACAACAGAAGAAAACCCCTCCTTGGAATTAGCTTGAGGCGCGCGCCTGGTGAAGGATGAGGCGGCCGCCTCGTCTCCAGACTTGTCTCCGTCTCCTGCATCAGTCTCTCCCACTTCTAAAGAACTCGACCCCGAGTTCACATCATCCCCAACTGCGAAAGACTTCTTCCGCTTCCTTTTGCCAGTAGCAAACTTGTTACTCAACCCTGTAACCTGTAGCTTAGCTTTGACAGCTTCCGTGGTGGCTTGCACATTCTTGACCCTATTGTCACTAGAAGGATTAACTTTCTCGTTCTGTATAAGCATCACGATCGGCTCCCCTTTCTCAACCTGTTTTTCAAAACGCAGTACAGGAGCTATAGCAATCTTATGTTCATCCCAAGTGAACATAAGTACATTGTCCCTTCCCCGATACGTAATGTCATGATCATACTGCCAAGGGTGACCAAGCAATACATGACAGATGTCCATATTCAGAACGTCACAAACAACCACTTCCTTATAATACTTGCCAATGGAAATAGGAACCCTGCAAGTCTGTGATACCCTGATTTCTGAACCCTTATTCACCCACCCCAAGCTATAAGGTTCTTCATGGGGTTCAGTCTTTAACCCTAAATACCCAACCAACTTCTGCGAAACAATATTTTCAGTACAACCAATATCAACAATCAAATCCACATACCTTGTTCTTGATGCACAACAGTGTGCTCGCAGCAGATTCTTCCGTTGACCCTCGTCCTTGGAAGAAAGTACCATCTGTTGAAGCACGCACCCGACCCTCTCACCGGACTCCTCTTCCGCAAGCTCAAATCCTTCATACTCATTGACCTCGGGCTTCTCCTCTTCGTACTCATGCAAAACCGCAGCTAGCTTCTCGGTGTGGGGCAAACATTCGATGCGTGGCCATATCCCTGACAACGATAACACTTATCCCCTGCTGGCTTGGCGTAAGGATTCGCTGTTTTCTGTATCGGAGCCTTGCTCACTGTGCTACTACTAGCGTTGACTGTGTTCTTGGCCTGCGGAGTTGGGTCTTTATCAGCTATTGCTTCAGAACTCCCCTGCTGAGGAAAACTGCGAAAAGGAGTAAAATCCTTCGAACTTGACTTCTCCATAAGTTCAGCCTTTAACGCCAGAGTGGTAGCATCCGTCAGAGTCCACGTCTGATGCAACCCCATCTTCTCTTGTATCGAACCCTTCAACCCGTTGATGTAACGAGCAATCTTCGATCTTCGGTCTCCTCAACCCTAACCGCGCGGTATACCTACGAAATTCGTAGTGTACTCATCAACGGTCCTTTTACCACACACATGATTGAGATACAATTTGTACAAAGTCCGCTCATGTCATAGGTAAAAATCGTTCCGAAATCAATTGCTTCATACGCCTCCAGGTTTTGATTGGTCCCTTCCCTTGTCGTCGCCTCTGCGCAACAAGCTTCTCCCACCAAACCGCAGCAGTGCTCTTCAATCTAATCGCCACCATCTTGACTTGTTTGTTCGTAGGCACCTCCATAACCTCGAAGAAACGATCGACGTCATTCTGCCAATCAAGGAAATCTTCAATTCCCATGGTTCCATAGAATAATGGAATATCCGCCTTAATCCTATAATCTTGGCGGTGCCGATTACCACCCTGCTCCGGTTCATCATCACTATCAATCACATCATCGGAACTGGAACTAGAACCTTCTTCATCATTATTTTCGACCCTCCTAGGGCGTCGGCCCTGTTCAATACCCCTGTCTCTCTCGCCACCACGATTGCGATTATCACGAGCGTTGGGACTCCCGCTGAAAGCACCTACGAGCGCTCCAATCAAGCCGACATCGCAGCCATGGCTGTTGTTAAGCGATCGAACTCCTCCCTTGTTACTTGGTCCCCCATAACAAATCAGTGGTGAAAAGACAGGATATGGCCTGCTCTGATACCAACTGACGCAGCACGGAAGCACGATAAATTTCGTGATTAGCGCACTAATCACAAGAACCCTTCAAGCGAAGGATCCTCAAGCACAATACTGGAATCCACCAGCGAAAATCTGGAATCCACCAGGAATAAAGAGAAACTCTTTGAAATCAAATATCATAAACTGACTAAAACATGTTTAAAAGTTGTTTAAATACTCCCTAAACCCTAAGAAACCCTAAGAGACAAATAACAAACCAAAAGACTGAAATACCCCAAGTTTAAATGTCAATTAATCAGTAAATAGGAATAACACACGTAAATTTGAATCACCAAAAACGACGCCAGGCGGGCGCCTGACCATCCTCAGGCGGGCGCACGAGTAACAGAAGAATTCCCCTTGGATGGCGTGGCTTGAGGCGCCCGCATCTCCTCAGCTGGGGCGGCCGCCTGGGCTGCCGAGGGATCCCCTTTGCTTGGGCCATCTTGAGGCGGACGCTTGATCAAGGACGAGGCGTACGCATCAACAACAGAAGAAAACCCCTCCTTGGAATTAGCTTGAGGCGCGCGCCTGGTGAAGGATGAGGCGGCCGCCTCGTCTCCAGACTTGTCTCCGTCTCCTGCATCAGTTATCAAATAAGAACCGTAAATAAACATTAATGTAAATAGGTGATCAACATTTTAAAGAAAATCTTAGAAGGAAATACTATCGATATCAATGTTATCCTTGATGCCATTAATATTTATTAGCTATAACAATGAACAAATATAAATATTGTCTTACTATATGTGTTTGTAATATTTTGGTCATAGTTACTACTACTATTTAATTATTTGGCCACCTCTATTTCTTTATTTTTCTGTTTTAAATTCTACTTATATGATAAATGATTATTATACACAAATTTTCCTTTCTCTCTCTCCCTTGACACCTCCTACTCATTCCCATGGTTTTTTTTTTTTAATTTCACAAACACTAACTCACCCGCAAGGGGCAAACACTAACGCCTCCCTTTTTTTTCATTGTAACTCTTTTTTTTTTTTTTTTTTTTTTTTATGGTCAAAAGAGTCATCCCCATGGTGAACAATAAAAATTTGCATCCTCACCAATGTCAAAAACACAACTTTAATAGCAACATAAAACTCCTCGAAATCACCCCTTTTGGTTTGCAAATTAGAGTGCTGACAATGGTGAGTTTGTCTAGGGTTTTGCTTTGCTGTTGTGAATCCAGTCTCCCTTCTTCTCCTCCCTCCGTTGTTGATGATTTTTGGCTCTATTCCATTTTCCTTCATTGCAGTAGTCGGTAGATAACAAAGATCCAAATAAATTAGAGCACAACTACAAATCATAAAAACAAACAATAATTTAGCGAGAATAGTAATTACAAATAAATTACTCAAATAGTAAAATGTTAGAATAAATCAAAAATCGTAAATGCAAAAGAGTTAAATTAAAATCAAACACAAACAAACTACAACCCATAAGAACATGACCAAACATAATTTAAAATTATAATTCCTCTAAGAAATAATATACACATATACTGATGACCGTTTAATTGAATTCCCTTTTCGTTACCTTATAAAACCTAGGTAAAGGGGGGCAAAGGAAATGAAATAAAAATAAAAAAATAAAGAAAAGTGGTTATGAAAAGGCATTGAATAAGAGGAAAATAGGTTGTTTACCTAGTAAAGTACGGGGGGAGAGAGTTACGATTATGGAGTCAGTCGGCAAAAAGTAATAGTGATGAGTCTTTGGGGGTCGAATTTGGCTCTGAAAATATGGTGGACAGAGGGTTAAATGGGATTCAAATCGGGATAATTGGTGTGGGAGTGGGTTGTGTAACTATATGTAACCGCTCTAGTGAGTGGATTGTGCAACTGCTGTTGTTGGAACATTTTTATTCCAATAACTCAAAAGCAAGTAAGAGAAGAAGATGAAGGCTAAAGCGTGATTCATGTTGAGTTCATCTTGTTACTTGATGTTGTTCTTGCAAAGGAAGGAAGAGAAGAAGAAGAAAATCAAGGAGTGAAATGTAGATCTTCTTGATGATAAATGTCTTCCCTAAAACTCAGATTATGAAGAGAGTATATAAGAATGATGTAGTAGTTTCTAGGCTGATGGTAGACCTCTATAAATAGGAAACAATGGCACCTCATCAAGGGACTACACCCTTTCAATTAAGTGGTGTGAAATTACTATTCTGCCCATCATAAATAAGTAATTTTCACCTCGAGAATTCTACACATTTAATTAATATTCTATACTTTACAATAACATTATTATAATGATTTATACATGTACGTCTACATGTCACTTATATTTATTAAGTATACATATTTTGCAATCCATGTTCTTACAATCTCCCACTTGGATTGCCCAAACATGTGTTTATACTTTAACAAATCCTCATAAAATTATATTCATAATGTAAATGACAATCCATATGTGCACTTCATTGTCATTCTAAAACAATCTCGTCCATTAGTTTCACAAGTATAGGAACTAAAGGGGCAGTCGTTGTAATTGATTCGCAACTAAACCCACATTAATTACATATATATGTTCAACTAAATGACATAGATTAAGTATAGATGTGTAGCATGGAACACTTAATGAATATATATTAAAACATATATATATATTCCATTAACTAGTCCTTATTAATCAAATGAGATCAATATGAATAAAACAAATAGCAAATAAAGCACAACACAAACTCCCACTATATTATGCATTATCAAAAATCGTTTCACCCATATGAGCAGTATGCTCGTGAAACATCAAAAGATATAACGCTTTATAAAATGGATCCAATAATATGGAGTTTGATCCTATAAGTTGTATATCTATTTGTTCATTTTATACTTATTTTTCTTCAATAAGAGACATAACCATATGATGTCTTTTGACATCTTTGCATCCAGTAAAACAGAATCAAAATACCTAATGATCTCAAAATGATCCGATTTTGTATACATAAGCATGTAGTTTAATGTTTTATAGGTACTTCATCATTCTTTTGGATGCGACTTAATGTTCTTCTTTTCGAATTGCTTTGGTATCGACCAAGCATCCCAATAATAAATGCAAGGTCTGGACGAGTACAGACTTGCGCATACATTAAGCTTCCTATTGCCGGTGCATAAGAGATATTTTCCATATACTTGAATTCAAATTTATTTTAGGACATTGCTTTAAACTGAATTTATCTCCTTTAGAGACAGGGGTGTCATGTGGTTTACAATTTTCCATGCTAAACCTTTGTCATACCTTCTCTATATAGCCCTTTTGAGATAATCCCAAAATACCTCGTGAACGATCACGATGAATTTGGATTCCCAATACAAAAGATGCCTCACCAAGATCTTTCATCTCAAATTTGTTTGAGAGAAATTTCTTAGTTTCCTTTAGAAGGTCCTTATTATTACTAGCAAGTAAAATATCATCCACATATAAGACCAAAATTATAATTCTACTCCCACTGAACTTATGGTATACACAATCTTCACCATGATTCGTTTCAAAACCAAATGAAAGAATAAATTGATTAAATTTTAAATACCATTGACGAGAAGCTTGCTTGAGACCATAAATGGATTTCTTAAGTTTACAAACTAATTGATTAGTTTGATCTGAATCAGCCACCATTTCTGGTTTCCTCATATAGATGGTTTCCTCAATGTCTTTATTGAGAAAAGCCGTCTTAACATCCATTTGATGAAGCTCAAGATCATAATGTGTCACTAATGCCATAATGATCCTAAAAGAGGTTTTTAGAAGATGTCGGAAAAAATGTTTCTTTATAATCAATGCCTTCCTTTTGAGTAAATTCCTTAGCAATAAGACGTGCCTTATATCTTTCCACATTACCTTGCGAATCCCTTTTGATTTTAAATATCAATTTATAACTAATAGGTTTTACACCTTCAGGTAATGGGACAAGATCCCAAACGTCATTATCTTTCATTGATTTTAACTCCTCATTAATGGCATTGATCCACTTATGAGAATTAAAACTAGTAATGGCTTCATGGAAGGTGATAGGTTCATCTCCCACTAAACCTAAGGTGTCCTCATTCTCCACAAGATACACATCATAAATATCTGGAATAGTACTTCTTGTTTCTCTAGTAGATCTCCTTAAGGGCACTGGTTCATCCTCATTTTGATGTTGTTGAATTTCCTTATGTCCAACATTTTTATGTTGTTCGTTATTTGCGGGAGTCTTTATATTATTTTGAGTTGTATGTTCTTTGTTGAATTTCATGTATAATTATTTGATTTCCAACTGGAACTAAAGTTTGAGGAATATAGAGTGGTTCCTCTAACTCTTCAAATTCAAAATCATTACTATTTGTCCCACTAAGTTCAACAACCTCAAAGAACCTAGCATTGTCAGTCTCGAAAAATGTTCTAGTTTTCGGGTCATAAAATTTATATCCCCTAGATCTCTTAGCATACCCTACAAAGTAACTACCAACGATCTTAACGTCCATACGGAATTTTTTCGGTAGCCTTTGAAGCAGCTCTATTGAGAATATAAGTAGCGGTTCTTTAATGTATCTCCTATAATGAGTGAGGTAAAGAAGTACAAGAAAACATACTTCTTATCATATCCTTAAGGATTATATTATGTCTCTCCACTACACTATGCTAGGTTTGCCCGGCATGGTGTAATGAGGGACAATCCCACACTCTTCAAGATAGTGAGTATAAAGGATCCGAACGTTATTCACCCAATACATCCAATGATTGAGACTTTACATGAAGAAAATAATGTATCCATAACGAGAGTAATCATCCATGAACGTAATGAAATATTGTTGACCATTCCATGAAGGGTTAGTGAATGGTTCACAAATGTCCATATGAATTAGTTCCAAGACGTTTGATACTCTCAAAGATCCTATTTCCTTTAATGTTTGTAATTTTTTTTTTAAACACTTAATGTAAAAGGTTTTATCCGGAGTATCAAGTTGTTTTAGGATTCCCTCTGACATAAGCTTTATCAATTCTCCCTTTGGAGATATGACCCAAACGCCTATGCCATAGAATACAAGAATTTTCACTTGATAACTTTTGCTTAGTGCCTTTAGTTTTGGTTTCATTCTTATGGAACTCATTCACTTTCTTGACTGTGTCAAGTAAATTAAGATTATCGATATATGACAAAGTACTAGTACCGACAAGTTTGAAATTTAAAATAAAGATCACATTTATTAGTACCAAAAGAACAAAAGTAACCTTCCTTGTCCAAAATTGTGATAGATATTAAATTTTATCAAAAATATGGTACAATGAATGTATTATTTAATACAAAATAATAGCCAGTACTTATCATTAATCTAAAAGTCCCTATGCCTATAACTTCAACCGGATTTCCAGCTTCCATATAGATGTATTTCTCATCTTCACTGGGGATTCGGTAATTGTGCAACCCTGCATACATGAACTAATGTGAGTTGTTGCACCAAATACAACCACTATGTATATTAAGGAATTGAAACCAAATTTGCCTTAGTACAAACAAGACCAAATGACATACCATTCTGAATTCGCCATTCGCGATACTTATGGTTGTCGTTCTTCATGCGAGTAAGGTCCTTGCAAAAGAAGCATTTCTTGACTTTATGATCATTAAATGATCCCTTATGCTTCTTACTTGCAACCGCAATTTCCTTCCCTCTTCTGTTAATCCCACGAGAAGAAGTAAATGCTGAGTGAGTACTTTCTAATTTAAGATATTTCATCCTACCTTTCTCTAATGTCATATGTGAAAGTAATTCATTAATATTCCACTTGTACTTTTGACATTTATAGGTCACCTTAAAATGACCAAATTGAGGAGGAAGATAGATCAAAACTAAGTGCACGAGCAAATCTTTCGAAATCTCTAACTTAAGTGCCTTTAGTTTGATCGAAAATTGAAATAATTCAATAATGTACTCCCGAAGATTTTCCTCACCCTTGTACCGAATGGAAACAAGTTTCCACAAGAATTCAAGAAAAAAACTCAGTATTTTAGATCTCAGAGACATTGTCCAAAAATGTCTTTGAAACTGCATTTTTCATGATTATTAGACTCACGCGGTTGGACAGTTCCCATTGCTCAACATTTTTTTTTCCATTCTACAACGGTATTTCCTTTAGTGAGAGCAGCGGGACTTGGTTCCCCTAATGCGTGATCGATGTCCATACAGCCTAAGATTATCGTTATATTATTTTTCCAAGTTTTAAAGTTAATCCCATTAAGCATTGGAACATTGTTCATAGCAGAAGTAATAGATGAAGCGTTTATCAAATATGTTGGGAATAAGAACGAAGAATGAATACAAAACATGTATAAGAAACTACATAATGAATAAAGTGATTAATTATATCAATGAATCCCATCAAAAAGATAATTAACATGACATCAAAACTAATCTTTGAATTGCGAATTAACTCATAATTTAATTTATCTTAGGGTAATAAATGACTTTAAACAACACATTTCAAATACTTGCCTTCCTTTGGGCCGGTTCAAGTATTAAAAATGTCCTAACATTTAAAGTATTTGTTACCCGACAATAAAGAATATAAACAACTCATTTTAAATACCCGCCTTCCTTTGGGATGGTTCAAAGTATTCAAAATGACCAAACGTTTTATTCAATTATTACCCCATGAATGCAAATACTTAGTCAACAACAAGGTCTCCTTTGGGAAACAAGCATGTTATCACATATCAATAAGAACATTCATCACTTTACAATTTTGTATCTAAACAACGTAAATCACTTTGGCGACAATATTGTTTAGAAATGAATGAAATTGTTAAGCATATAATTAATCACACTTTAGAGCACAAATTAATGTATACTTTACTCAAATAATGAATGAAAATTGACCAAAATAGCAAAATTTTGAAAATTTTGAAAATCTGGCCAAAATGAGTCATGTTCGGCCGAGTCAAGGAAGGTGCTCGACCGAGCAAAAGACTCCAGAGAACATCCCTTTCTGATCCCTTGTGCTCGGCCGAGTCTTAGGGGTGCTCGGCCGAGTTCTTAGAGGTGCTCGGCCGAGTCCTTAGGGGTGCTCAGCTGAGCAACATGATCGTTGGATGGCGCCTTTTCAAAATTTTTCAAACGTTGTGCTGATACAAATGGGGTGCTCGGCCGAGTCAAGGGGTATGCTCGGCCGAGCAGCCCCTGAATGTCAAATTTTCCAGATTTTGACTATCAATTCTTAACTTAATGGTGAATCAATATTCAACCAAAGCAAGTATATCTGCATACTCACAACACATTTTAAATGCGTGGCTATGTATTTGAACAAACTCACAACGCATCCAATGATGGTGGCTATGTTCAAAATTGGGATAATCTTATATTAAGAATTGAAAGCCTTTTGAGTAAAACCAAAAATTTATATTCAGGTAAGGCACTTGTTCATAATTGGCCGAGCAAGACCCTTTTCACAGAAAATTTTTCTTCACACAAAAGATGAATGGTAAGCAAAAATTAACGCTTAACCAAGACATGAATGCAAGTATATCCAACACGGTTGTGCAACATAAAATGCTCTATTGTGTCAATGGGATAATCTTGCATGAACCACCATGTCCTTTTGAGTAAACTTCAATCCATATTCATAATTTAATCAAGTAATGAATAATAACACTCTAGCAACGAATTAGAGCATTTAAATAACATCATAACATAATGATTTCAACAGGATTCAAAATCAAAGTATAGCAAAACATATGCTATATGAATTCAAACTTAATCCAAAACTTGAGAGGCTCTGATACCAATTGTTGGAACATTCCTATTCTAATAACTCGAAAGCACTCAAGTCTAGATTAAGTAAGAGAAGAAGATGAAGGCGGAAGTGTGATACCTGTTGAGTTCATCTTGTTACTTGATGTTGTTCTTGCAAAGGAAGGAAGAGAAGAAGAAGAAAATCAAGGAGGGAAATGTAGATCTTCTTGATGATGAATGCCTTCCTTAAAACTCAGATTATGGAGAGAGTATATAAGAATGATGTAGTAGTTTCTAAGCTGATGGTAGGCCTCTATATATAGGAAACAATGGCACCTCATCAAGGGACTACACCCTTTCAATTAAGCGGTGTGAAATTACTATTCTGCCCATCATAAATAGGTAATTTCCACCTCGGGAATTCTACACATTTAATTAATATTCTATACTTTACAATAACATTATTATAATGATTTATACATGTACGTCTACATGTCACTTATATTTATTAAGTATATATATTTTACAATTACAACTGCATGTAACCGCTCCAGGGAGTGGGGAGGTGGATTATTTGGGTTAATTCAGGTTGTCTGATTAATTTTGTTAGGATCAATTTCATCAGAGTTTCTTTGTCTCGGGGATTACCTTTGGTCTCTATTGTAATATAGATAATGATATTCAAACAGATGGAATATACGATTAATCAATAAACACACCCGGAGGTATCCTAATAGGGCCTAAAGTCCGTCAGCCTGTGCTACCAATCCCAACCTGGTTGTGATCATTACATACAAACACCATTAAATGATATATGCATGCCGCGAGACACGACCCTGCAATATAATAATCTATAATCTTTAGCAAGAGGCTAAGACAACTTTCAATATAACTTTTACAAATTCTTCTTGTCTACTGCTTCTATTTTAATTGAAAAGGGAAAGAACTCATCCATCTCATAACTAATGTACACTTCAGTCTTTCACCTGATTCATAAGTAATCCTCGGTACAGGAGCTGGTTTTGTTGGAACATTCCTATTCCAATAACTCGAAAGCACTCAAGCCTAGATTAAGTAAGAGAAGAAGATGAAGGCGGAAGCGTGATACCTGTTGAGTTCATCTTGTTACTTGATGTTGTTCTTGCAAAGGAAGGAAGAGAAGAAGAAGAAAACCAAGGAGGGAAATGTAGATCTTCTTGATGATGAATGCCTTCCTTAGAACTCAGATTATGAATAGAGTATATAAGGATGATGTAGTAGTTTCTAGGCTGATGGTAGGCCTCTATATATAGGAAACAATGGCACCTCATCAAGGGACTACACCCTTTTAATTAAGCGGTGTGAAATTACCATTCTGCCCATCATAAATAGGTAATTTCCACCTCGGGAATTCTACACATTTAATTAATATTCTATACTTTACAATAACATTATTATAATGATTTATACATGTACGTCTACATGTCACTTATATTTATTAAGTACACACATTTTGCATTCCATGTTCTTACAATCTCCCACTTGGATTGCCCAAACATGTGTTTATACTTTAACAAATCCTCATAAAATCATATTCATAATGTAAATGACAATCCATATGTGCACTTCATTATCATTATAAAACAATCTCGTCCATTAGTTTCACAAGTATAGGAACTAAAGGGGCAGTTGTTGTAATTGATTCGCAACTAAATCCACATTAATTACATATATATGTTCAACTAAATGACATAGATTGAGTATAGATGTGTAGCATGGAACACTTAATGAATATATATTAAAACATATATATATATATATATATTCCATCAACTAGTCCTTATTAACCAAATGAGATCAATATGAATAAAACAAATAGCAAATAAAGCACAACACAAACTCCCACTATATTATGCTTTATCAAAATCGTGTCAACCATATGAGCAGTATGCTCGTGAAACATCAAAAGATATAACGCTTTATAAAATGGATCCAATAACATGGAGTTTGATCCTATAAGTTGTATATCTATTTGTTCATTTTATACTTATTTCTCTTCAACAAGAGACATAACCCTATGATGTCTTTTGACATCTTTGCATCCAGTAAAACAGAATTGGAATACCTAATGATCTCAAAATGATCCGATTTTATATACATAAGCATGCAGTTTAATGTTTTATATGTACTTCATCATTCTTTTGGATGCGACTTAATGTTCTTCTTTCCGAATTGCTTTGGTATTGATGAAGCATCTCAATAATAAATGCAAGGTCTGGACGAGTACAGACTTGCGCATACATTAAGCTTCCTACTGCCGGTGCATAAGGTATATTTTCCATATAGTTGGATTCAAAATTAATTTTAGGACATTACTTTAAACTGAATTTATCTCCTTTAGAGACAGGGGTGTAATGTGGTTTACAATTTTGCATGCTAAACCTTTGTAATACCTTCTCTATATAGCTCTTTTGAGATAATCCCAAAATACCTTGTGAACGATCACGATGAATTTGGATTCCCAATACAAAAGATGCCTCACCAAGATCTTTCATCTCAAATTTGTTTGAGAGAAATTTCTTAGTTTCCTTTAGAAGGTCCTTATTATTACTAGCAAGTAAAATATCATCCACATATAAGACCAAAATTATAAATCTACTCCCACTGAACTTATGGTATACACAATCTTCACCAAGATTCGTTTCAAAACCAAAAGAAAGAATAACTTGATTAAATTTTAAATACCATTGACGAGAAGCTTGTTTGAGAACATAAATGGATTTCTTAAGTTTACAAACTAATTGATTAGTTTGATCTGAATCGATCACCATTTCTGGTTTCCTTATATAGATGGTTTCCTCAATGTCTCCATTTAGAAAAGCCGTCTTAACATCCATTTGATGAAGCTCAAGATCATAATGTGCCACTAATGCCATAATGATCATAAAAGAGGTTTTAGAAGATACCGGAGAAAATGTTTCTTTATAATTAATGCTTTCCTTTTGAGTAAATCACTTAGCAACAAGACGTGCCTTATATCTTTCCACACTGCCTTGCGAATCCCTTTTGGTTTTAAATATCCATTTACAACCAATAGGTTTTGCACCTTCAGGCAATCGGACAAGATTCCAAACGTCATTGTCTTTTATTGATTTTAACTCCTCATTAATGGCATTGATCCACTTATGAGAATTAGGACTATTAATGGCTTCATGGAAGGTGATAGGTTCATCTCCCACTAAACCTAAGGTATCCTCATTCTCCACAAGATACACATCATAAATATCTGGAATATTACTTCTTGTTTCTCTAGTAGATCTCCTTAAGGGCACTGGTTCATCCTCATTTTGATGTTGTTGAATTTCCTCATGTCCAACATTTTCATGTTGTCCGTTATTTACGGGAGTCTCTATATTATTTTGAATTGTATGTTCTTTGTTGAATTTCAGGTACAATTACTTGATTTCCAACAGAAACAAAAGTTTGAGGAACATAGAGTGGTTCCTCTTAACTCTGCAAATTCAAAATCATTACTATTTCTCCCACTAAATTCAACATCCTCAAAGAACCTAACATTGTCAGTCTCGAAAAATATTCTAGTTTTCGGGTCATAAAATTTATATCCCCTAGATCTCTTAGCATACCCTACAAAGTAACTACCAACGGTCTTAATGTCCATACAGAGTTTTGTCGGTAGCCTTTGAAGCAGCTCTATTGAGAATATAAGTAGCGGTTCTTTAATGCATCGCCTATAATGAGTGAGGTAAAGAAGTACAATAAAATATACTTCTTACCATATCCTTAAGGATTCTATTATGTCTCTCCACTAAACTATGCTAGGTTTGCCCGGCATGGTGTAGCGAGGGACAATCCCACACTCTTCAAGATCGCGAGTATAAAGGACCCGGACGTTATTCACCCATTACGTCCAATGATTGAGACTTTACATGAAGAAAATAATTGTATCCACAACGAGAGTAATCATCTATGAACGTGATGGAATATTGTTGACCATTCTATGAAGGGGTAATGAATGGTCCACAAATATCCGTATGAATTAGTTCTAAGACATCTGAAGCTCTCAATGATTCAAAATTTTCTTTAGAGTTTGTAAATTTTCTTTTAAGACATTCAATACAAAAATTTCTATCCGGAATATCAAGTTTATTTAAGATTCTTTCTGACACAAGCTTGTCAATTCTCCTTTTGGAGATATGACCCAAACGCCTATGCCATAAGGTATAAGAATTTTCACTTGAAACTTTCGTTTTGTGTCTCTAGTTTTGGTTTCATTATTGTGGGACTCATTAATTGTCTTAACTGTGTCAAGTAAATAATGATTATCAAGATATGATAAAGTACTAATACCGACAAGCTTGGAATTGAAATAAAGATCACATTTATTATTACCGAACGAACAAGAATAACCTTTCTTGTCTAAAACTGTGATAGATATTAAATTTCGTCTAAAGGACGGTATAATGAATGTATTATTTAGTACAAAATAATACCCAGTACTTATCATTAATCTAAAAGTCCCTATGCATATAACTTCATCCGGATTTCCAGCTCCCATATAGATGTATTTCTCATCTTCACTGAGAATTCGGTAATTCAGGCAACCCTTTATACATGAACTAATGTGAGTTGTTGCACCAAATACAACCACCATGTAAATTAAGGAATTGAAACCAAATTTGCCTTAGTACAAACAAGACCAAACGACATACCATTCTGAATTCGCCATTCGCGATACTTATGGTAGTCGTTCTTCATGCGAGTAAGGTCCTTGCAAAAGAAGCATTTATTGACTTTATGATCATTAAATGATCCCTTACGCTTCTTACTTGCAACCGCAATTTCCTTCCATCTTCTCTTAATCCCACGAGAAGAAGTAAATGATGAGTGAGTACTTTCTAATTTAAGATATTTCATCATATCTTCCTCTAATGTCATGTGAAAGTAATCCATTAATATCCCACTTGTACTTTTGACATTTATAGGTCACCTCAAAAGGACCAAATTGAGGAGGAAGATAGATCAAAACTAAATGCACGAGCAAATCTTTCGAAATCTCTAACTTAAGTGCCTTTAGTTTGATCGAAAATTGAAATAATTCAATAATGTACTCCCGAAGATTTTCCTCACCCTTGTACTGAATGGAAACAAGTTTCCACAAGAATTCAAGAAAAAACTCAGCATTTTCGATCTTAGAGACATTGTCCAAAAATATCTTTGAAACTGCATTTTCCATGATCATTTGACTCACGCGGTTGGACCGTTCCCATTGCTCAACATTTTTCCGTTCTATAACGGTATTTCCTTTAGTGGGACTTGGTTCCCCTAATGCGTGATCGATGTCCATACATCCTAAGATCATCGTTATATTCAATTATTACCCCATGAATACAAATACTTAGTCAACAACAAGGTCTCCTTTGGAAAACAAGCATGTTATCACATATCAATAAGAACATTCATCACTTTACAATTTCGTATCTAAACAACGTAAATCACTTTGGCGACAATATTGTTTAGAAATGAATGAAATTGTTAAGCATATAATTAATCACACTTTTGGGCACAAATTAATGTATACTTTACTCAAATAATGAATGAAAATTGACCAAAATAGCAAAATATTGAAAATTTTGAAAATCTAGCCAAAAATGAGTCATGCTCGGCCGAGTCAAGGAATGTGCTCGGCCGAGCAAAAGACTCCAGAGAACATCCCTTTCTGATCCCTTGTGCTCGACCGTGTCTTAGGGGTGCTCGGCCGAGTTCTTAGAGTTGCTCGGCCGAGTCCTTAGGGGTGCTCGGCCGAGCATCATGACCGTTGGATGGCGCCTTTTCAAAAAATTTCAAACGTTGTGCTGATACAAATGGGGTGCTCGGCCGAGTCAAGGGGTATGCTCGGCCGAGCAGCCCCTGAATGTCAATTTTTCCAGATTTTGACTATCAATTCTTAACTTAATGGTGAATCAATATTTAACCAAAGCAAGTAGATCTGCATACTCACAACACATTTTTAAATGTGTGGCTATGCATTTGAACAAACTCACAACGCATCCAATGATGGTGGCTATGTTCAAAATGGGATAATCTTACATTAAGAATTGAAAGCCTTCTGAGTAAAACCAAAATTTTATAATTATAATTTAACACAATACTCTAGAAATGAATTAGAGTTGCACCAGTTCATTAGTGCACGGCCGAACCAAATTGAAATTTTCTTGAAAATATGTGAACAGTGTTTGCACGGCCGTGCGTTATAACTTGCACGGCCGTGCAGTCACTTTTCACAGCTTTTTCCAAAAGGCACCTACGGAGACTGTTTAGCTCTCGCAAGGAAAGCCCTCATGAAACTAGCCGCTCAAGAGAACCATCTCTGGGACGAAAACCAAGCTCAAAAGACCCATAGGGACCAAGCCCTTAAAGTGTCACAAGCGGCTTCAGACGAAGCTAGAGGCCACTCTAGACCAGTTCGACCTCAAGGGTTTTGCTCACGGCAACTTCCTGGACTACCATCTTTTCTCATCCAACCCCCTCCGGCCAGCGAGGGCGGTCAACGGTCCCGACGACCTAGGATATGGAATGACACAGCAGAACGAGTACCAGCGCTTATCTCCCCGAGGAAAGCAAGTTCTCTATGAAAGCGACAACGAAGACGATGAAAACATTCTCTTCCAAGTCAGACATGAAGTCAATAAAACCGGAATCCCAAGGGTCCTG
Organism: Adenophora triphylla var. japonica; assembly: GCA_022495995.1. Classification (NCBI taxonomy): domain Eukaryota; kingdom Viridiplantae; phylum Streptophyta; class Magnoliopsida; order Asterales; family Campanulaceae; genus Adenophora; species Adenophora triphylla. The sequence goes on along the minus strand of JAFEMH010006218.1, from coordinate 67,161 downwards.
GGAGGATGGGGACGGATCATTTCCGCTCTCAAACTAAAAGGCCAACTGAGGGAGGAAGGTCTATTCAAAAACAAGAGAAAGATGGAAATACATCTCCAACAACTGCTCAAGGAGATTCCACAGACTGCGGCATTCGTTTACAGAAACGATCAACTGGGACAAAGAACCAGCCATACATGGGCAGATGTTCGGGAAGCCGTGTACTCACCTTCCGACATACCCGCCACTCAGATAAAGCAGAAAGGAAAGCTCTCCCCGATGGAGGTTTATCTAGACTGCCGCACGCAGTTCAAAGAAGCACTGGCTATTCTCACGTGGGAAGAAACGCAGGCACTAGCTCACGACGCAGGCTCTACTGCAAGAAAGTTGATCTGGGCCAAGAGTGGAGGAAAATTAGCAAACCATGAGTATCGCCAAACCCAACTCCATAATGCCCTGAGCATGCTCAGTAAGAAGGAAAGGAGCGCGGTATACCGTGAAGAGATCAAGGAGACAGTTCGCATGAACCAAGAACTCTCCAGCCTCCCCCGGAGGGTCAGCAATGCACAGTTCAGTTCTGGCAACCACTGTTGCACATTGACGTTCGAACAGCTATGGCAATCCATAAACTACCTCCCAACGGAGGCACCCAAGCCAGTATCCTGGGACAGAATCCGGAAAGCTGCCGAAGCTCCCGGGAACACATCTACAATCAATGAATTGAGGGAAGACATATGGCCCTACGCTACGAGGAATCCTCCTCTGACTATGGCTCAACTCAGAGCGACCTGTTCAGAAAGGACCAAGCCTGATGTCAGCGTCCTGACCCGATCAGGTCAAATTCATGCATTACCACTTAAGGCCACCAAAAAGCCGACGGAGCAAGAACCGCAACCCGGCCTGCCCGATGACACAAGTTCCCTGAAAGAGGACCCTATCCTCACTCAGCACAAGCAAACCCAGGCAAACATTTCCCTTTGGTCCCTGCTCACATCTTCGTATCCTCACAAGCTCAAGCTAGAGGAAAGTCTGGCCCAAACCATGGTCCCCGTGGACGCAACCCCAGACGAAGTCATCCAGATGATCGACAACATCCACTACGGCAACATTATCACCTTCACAGATTTGGACCTTCCAAAATTTGGGGCTGATCACAATGAGCCACTCTACATCACAGTCCAGCTGGACGAGCGTCGCCTTCCCCGCATGTTGGTAGACGGAGGTTCCGAAATGAATGTCTTGCCCGCCAAGATGATGGACCTGCTTGACATCAAGCCCACAGATCTGAAGCCTTCAGTCCACACTGTCAAGGCCTATGACTCTACTTCCCGTACAGTTCTCGGGGTTGCTACTCTAAACATATGGTTCGACAAGCGGATGATCCCCACCGAATTCCAAGTATTGGACATTCCAATCACTTTCACAGCCATCCTGGGGCGACCCTGGCTGCATCAAATAAATGTCGTGGCATCCACCCTTCACCAGTGCATCAAGTTCATGCAAGGCAACGAGCTAACCACAGTCTATGGCGACAGCGTCACCACCGAGGTGACCAGCACCAACGACATTCCAGTGTTAGAAATCAAGCGTAATGACGACATGGCATTAATTGGATTCACTCTGGAGACCTCCAAAATCCAAATATGCAGCGTGGACCTTCCACTGTTTCAAGACAAGATTCCTCCCGCCATGAAGATGATGAAACTCATGAACTTCATCCCGGGGTGGGGCTCGGCAAAGGTTACAAGGCCAACACCAAGTCATCAAAGTCAAGGACCACACCACGGTCCAGGGCTTGGTTATGTACCAACACCGCCGTGACATCGGGGAAAATAAGAGGCTCGCCGCGCAAGGCGACGGCCGCAAAGGGAACCTCCGACGGCACACCCAACCTCCGGCCTTACGGTTTCGACCTCGCTCATTACTTCACCAAGGGAACCAGCAGCGGGCGAGGGGACCGACAAGGGAACCGGCAGAGAAGCTGAGGAAGCAGAATCGAGGGACCGGGCGGAACCGACAGCCCGAGGGACCAAAAGTGGGCGATGAAGATGAGAAAGAAGCGGGGATAGTCGGCCACGAAACTACAGAAAGGATGGAACAGCTAGCACGGGACCTCAAGCGTTTCAGAGGACTCAAGGCTAATCCGATAAGGGGAGCATTCCTCGACATCACAACTCTACCTGGACCAATTGCCACCACAGTCCAGCATGAGTACACATTCAAGGGAATCCCAGACTTGGAAGAGAAGCTCGAGGCACTCTCCATGGGAAACAGGCTGTTCGGGTCAGCCGCCGAGGCCACATTCGAAACAATAACTCCAAAGCAGAAGGAACCAGAATTCATAGAAGACGCTCTTAGTGGACCCGCTCTACAGAGTCTTTTTGAAGAAGTCATGGAGGTGCCAAACCTGATTAACCTGGGCTCCGAAAACAGCATGATCGCCATGATTGGGACAGCAGAAGCCAAGCCTCTCGATCCCTGAACCCTCATCAAGCATTCAGTAATGCCACTGATGAACTGGGTAACTTTCACCGGACCAAGAGCAAGCCAGGCAGAATTGGAAAACAAGCTGGGCCTGCACCCACATCTCCCTAAACCCGGTCTCAAACCCTCTGAGTCAGTCCAAATGTATTTCCGTTCACATCTAATGAAAAATCTAATCTTTCGGAGTATCCCCTCATTGCCACTTTAACAACTGATAAGTTAACAAACAACTTAAAAGACGTTAATAACGAATCACTTGATAAAGAAGCAAACACATTAAACGAACAATACATTAAAGAAGTTCTCAAGCATGTAGTAGACCGAGAGGACAATCGGGCCCAAGCTGCCGAAGAGGTTATGACCAAAGTGAACCTGGGGTCAGTGCAAGAGCCTAAAGAGACACAAGTAGGCAGTTTCTTTGCCGATGCAGAGAAAGAAGCCTTGATAGACCTCCTCAGGGAGTATGTTGACGTGTTCGCCTGGTCATACCAGGACATGCCAGGACTCGATCCCTCGATCGTGGAGCACAGAATTCCCCTGGATCTAGAATCCAAACCTGTCAAACAGAAGTTGCGCAAGATCAAGCCAGAGTGGACCTTGCAAGTGAAAGAAGAGATTGAGAAAATACTCTGAGTTGGTTTCATCAGAGTGATTGAGTACCCGACCTGGCTTTCCAACATCGTGACGGTCACCAAGGCCAATGGAAAGGTCAGATGCTGCGTGGATTTCCGGGATCTCAACAAGGCCAGCCCTAAAGATGATTTCCCACTGCCCAACATCGACATGCTAGTCGACACCACGGCAAATTTCGAGGTAAAGTCCTTCGTGGATGGGTTTGCCGGATACAATCAAATCAAAATGTCCAAGGAAGATCAAGCCAAGACTGCTTTCTCCACTCCGTGGGGGACATACGGTTACACGGTCATGCCGTTCGGTCTGAAGAACGCTGGGGCTACTTACCAGCAGGCTGCAACAGTCCTCTTCCATGACATGATTCACAAGGAAATCTAAGTATATGTCGACGACATGATCATCCACTCCAGAGGATCAGACATGCAGCACATGACAGATCTGAGGAAGTTCTTCAACAGACTCAGAAAGCACTCCATGAGATTGAACCCTGCGAAGTGCACCTTCGGCGTCAAGCGAGGCAAAGTACTGGGGTACATGGTTACAGAAAGAGGTATCGAAGCCGATCCCAAGAAAATCAAGGCCATCATCGACATGAAGCCGCCTCAGACCCTGACAGAAGTAAAAAGTTTCATGGGAAGACTTCAGTACATCAGTCGCTTCATCAACCAGTTGACATCTCTCTGCAAGCCAATGTTCAAACTGATGAAGAAGAATGCCGACATCAAATGGGACTCCGAGTGCCAGACAGCTTTCGAGAAAATCAAGACATACTTGGTGAATCCCCCAATTCTGTGCCCGCCACATGAAGACAAGCCACTACTCCTGTACTTGACAGTAACAGACACGTCAATCGGAGCAATGCTGGCACAAGAACAAAAAGATTCCAAGGTTGAGCATGCAATCTACTTCGTAAGCCGGAAGCTTCAAGGAAGTGAACTCAGCTACTCAGCATTAGAGAAAACTTGTACCGCCTTGGTATGGGTAGTCGGGAAACTGAAACACTACATGCAGTCACATTCAGTGCTCCTAGTCTCCAAAATGGACCCCGTCCGATATCTCTTTGACAAGCCATCCCTGTCAATGCGACTAGCCAAGTGGTCATTCTTCACATTTGAGTTCGACATCAAGTACATGGTCAGAAAATCAACAAAGGGCAGAGTAATGGCAGATCAGCTGGCAGACTTCCCAAGCAGTAAACCCAAGGGTCCTGATCCGTAGTTCCCGGACGACGGAATCTTCTCACTCGACAGCGCAAACCACTGGCAACTCTTCTTCGATGGGGCAGCCAACAAGAAGGGAAATGATATCGGAATTCTCCTTGTCGATCCCAAGGACGAGCATACTCCCATAGCCATCAAGCTGAATTTTGAAACAACCAACAATGCAGCAGAATATGAAGCCTGTGTAGCCGGTCTGGAAGCCGCTCTCGAGCGCAACATATCAGAACTGGAAGTATACGGAGACTCAACATTAATCATCAATCAAGTGTCCAACAAATGGAAGACGGTAGATTCTGGCCTCCAGATACCACACGTACATGGAGGAGCTCATTGCTCAGTTCAAGGACATCTCTTTCCATTATTTGCCAAGAGACGGGAACCGCTTCGCAGATGCCCTGGCAACCCTCGCCTCTCTTGTCGAAATTCCCGATGGGAAATCAGTAAAACCCTCAGAATAGGCAGACGGGAAACACCCGCTTATTGCTGTGAGATCGAAATAGAAAATGAAACGATCGACGAACCCTGGTACAATCAAATATACCAGTACCTCCAAAACGGAGAAGCTTCCTTCACAAATGAAGATGGAAAGCACAATGAAGGGATCAAAGCCAAAAACATGATGGCATTAAAATGCCTGGCATCCCATTTCGTCATTCTGGGGGGTATGTTGTACAAGAAGCGCCACCAAGGGGCACTCCTTCGGTGTGTAAATAAAGAAAAAGCCAGCGAGCTAATGAACGAAGTTCACAATGGAACCTGCGGTCCGCACATGAACGCCCGAGCATTGACACAGATCATCCTCCGTATGGGATACTATTGGATATCAATGGAAACAGACTGCATCCAGTTGTGAATGTGGGGGCCCAAATATTTTTATTTGTGTTTTATTTGGATTCACTTGAGTTTGAAAATATCCGGTTTAATTTGAAAAACGGAGTCGCCATGCCATTTTGATTTCCTCAAAACTTTGAAAAAAAGGAATTAGGGTCCGGAGGTTATGTTACTCCTTGGGAAGAACGTTTGGCGTTCACCCAAGGTGCCTTGCCGAAGCAAGTCTCCCAAGATTCCATTTTTCGTGCTTGCTTGCGTGTCTTCTTGTGTGCATGTGTTGAAAAGAGGGGGAGATGTTCCAAGTTGTCTTCCGGACGTATAAACCATTTAGTTTGGTTATCGCTCGGGATTCCTTGGATTTTTATGTGTTCGGGACTTTGATCCCGTCCTCATCTTGGACTTGTGATCATCACTATTTGACCTTGGGTCATGTGTGATCGAGAGAAGGACTCTCTCTTATGGTCCAAGAGTGAGGTACTTTAGAAAGGAATATCCTTAGCCCATCAATCCTACACCTTGAGACGATTGAGCTTGTGTAGGGACTATTATGCTCGTCTCAAGTGATAATCGGAGATATAGGGTTCAAGGCTTATTCATTTCTAAAGGGATTGTGGCACCTTTAATGGAAGAAACGACGTAAAGATGGGATCTTTACATCGGTCTGTTCCAAGGATGCATCAAATACCAAAGGGGACTAGGGGAAGGGTATAAAGGTTGGATCTTTATGCTCTTCCTATGCTTTTCGTGCCTTAGGAAGGTTAATAAGCAATCCTAGGAAAGAGAGATCCAACCATGAGTGACATGAAGGATGCATTCTAAGCTAAAAATGACATTTTTAATGAAAAAGATGACATTTTGCATGCTAAGGATGCTACTTGGTTGCAAAGGATGCTTCTTTGATATAAAGAAAACATTTTTAACGCAAAGGATGCAACTTTATGTATGAAAATGACATATTATGTGCAAAGAATGCATAAAGATATCATTTTGAGAGCAAAGGATGCTACTTTAATGCAAAGATATCATTTTTGATGTAAAGGATGCAACTTTATATGTAAAGATGATGTTTAAGTGCAAGGGATGCTACTTTTCACATCACCATGTGAGAGATCCACCCTAGAACAAGCCTTTTATGAGGTCTTATTTGTTCATCCTTGGGTTGGATCCTCCATGGATCCTATGTGATGAGGGGAAAGGGGATATATGATTTACATAATTAAAGATAGTATCTTTAATGACAATGTACCAAATACCAAGCAATATATAGCAATATGTAAATGCAAGGAGCAAGTATATCACATAAAACAAGTATAATGCAAGGTAAAGGGTAAAAGAGGTTACCAATGGTGGTGTCCTCTTGCTCTTTGAAGTTTGCCTAGGAAATGGACCAACTTTGGGAGGTTTTGGTGAGGAGGGAGGTGGTTTTTATCACTCTCAGCTCTCTGGAATCTCGTGGAGTTATTTTGGCAGAGTAAGGTTACTGAAAATCCCCCCCTAAAATGAGTAGAGGAGGTCTCTATTTATAGGCACTCTGGCAACAGCTAATGAAGCCGTGCGGCTTGGAGTTCTAGCCTAATGCAGCCGTGCGGCATTATCCATTATGACTCAGCATCTTTCTAGAATCATGCAAGGTGGCCTTTCTAGAAGGGTTTTTATGCCAAAGGAAAACGTGGATTTTTAATTCCAAGTAATTCCTTCACCCCTCAGAAGGTTCGGAACAGTTCCCGAATTGCTCCTGAACTTTAGGAAAGTCCGGGGAATTGCCGGGAAACTTAACCGGAAGGCATGAGCCAGATTTGGGTACTTACAGAAGCCCCTCGGCAACGTCACTTGCAGGGCAAGTGGGGTTGTTGATAGAAAAGGATCCAATCTGGCGAATGCCGAGACGAATTGGGTGACCAAGGTGGTCGAGTGGCTGAACCTTTGGAAGGCTACCTACGTATCCCGAGTGGAAATCAAGCCATAATCGTAGTTCGGAATCCACTTGGGAAAGGGGGTGTCACATGTGACGAATTGGCTGAACCTAAAGTAGGCTACCTACGTATCCCGGAGGAATCAAGCCAGGCCGTAGTTCGAAATAAGATCCGCTGGGGAATAACGAAGAGAAACTGGTCTCTTGCTGGAGAGATAGAAGGGAAAGTGACCTGGGAGGTCAAGTGACTGATCCTACTGGGGATGTGCTAGATGAAGGAAGTGACCGATGTGGTTGGATATCTGGACCTCTATGGGGGGTTTCTTCACCACTGAGGAGTGATGAATGACAAAGGGGCGACCAATGTGGTCTGACAACTGGACCTTTTATGGAAGGCTCATGCACCACTGAGGAGTGATGAATGAAAAGGATGACCAATGTGGTCGGATGGCTGGACCTTTATGAAAGGCTACCTACGTATCCCGGAGGAATCAAGCCTTGGTCGTAGTTCAAGTCTCACTAGACAGTTAGGAACGATGTCTAGGATCCTTGAGGTTTTGACGATTGGTGGAGGAGTCACCTGGTTGACAATTAATGGAGGTTGTCACCTGATTTGACAATTAATGGAGGTTGTCACCTGGTTGACAATTAATGGAGGTTGTCACCTGATTGACAATTAATGGAGGTTGTCACCTGGGAAAACTAGAGCTTACGTCACTATCGAGGAGATAGAGGTAGCTAAAATTTGGAGAACTTGAACGTACTTCTCAATCTGTGATAGAGGTAGCTTAAGTTCGGAGAACTTGAGCATACTTCTCAATCTGGGATAGAGGTAGCTTAAGTTTGGAGAACTTGAGCGTACTTCACCATCTGTGAGATAGAGGTAGCTAAAGTTTGAAGAACTTGAGCGTACTTCTCAATCCGTGAGATAGAGGTAGCTTAAGTTTGGAGAACTTGAGTGTACTTCTCAATCTGTGATAGAGGTAGCTTAAGTTTGGAGGACTTGAGCGTACTTCTCAATCTGTGATAGAGGTAGCTTAAGTTTGGAAAACTTGAGCGTACTTCTAAATCTGTGATAGAGGTAGTTTAAGTTTAGAGAACTTGAGCGTATTTCACCATCTGTGAGATAGAGGTAGCTAATGTTTGGATAACTTGAGCGTACTTCTCAATCTGTGAGATAGAGGTAGCTAAAGTTTGGAGAACTTGAGCGTACTTCTCAATCTGTGATAGAGGTAGCTTAAGTTTGGAAAACTTGAGCGTACTTTTCAATCTGTGATAGAGGTAGCTAAAGTTTGGAGAACTTGAGCGTACTTCTCAATCTGTGATAGAGGTAGCTTAAGTTTGGAGAACTTGAGCGTACTTCTCAATCCGTGAGATAGAGGTAGCTACAGATTTTGACAATTCGGAGGATGTCACCTAGCGTTATTCCGTTATAACGGAAGTAACGGAGGCGACTTGGGAGAGAAATTAATTCTTCTTGGAGATAACGGATATACTTGGGATAACAGCGTTACTCTAGTTAAGAAATAACGGGAGTTCTATGCCCAAGTGGAAAGTCCAGGGACAAAGATGTAATTTCTGCTCAGAGCAGAAGAGGCCGCCCGGCATGAGATGAGGGCAAAAGAGGCCGCCCGACTTCAATCCTGATTTCACCAGATTATTTAAACAGATTTGAAAATGGGCAAAGCGCCATTGTCGTGGCTTCCGCCAAGGAGAGGAGAGAGAGTAGAGAGAGAAATTTCTAAATTTCTTCGATTCCCTACCTTCTATTGCTCGAAATGGATCAAGAGGGTAACATTGTACCCCGACAAGCGCGAAGGCTCTTGTCACAAGCCGCGAGAATGAGGCGGAGGGAGTTGGTTAAAACCGAGCGAAAATACGACTTCAATACGCCTCATTCCGAGCTTTATCCGGGCAAAAGGGAGCACAAGTCCATGAAACCTCAATCTATTAGGGTAAGCATTCTTGGCCTTCTTGATTTTGACAATTTTGATCGAATTTTGATTGACTTAGGGCTTGACCCGAATTTTAGGAATTCTTAGAATTTTCCTAGGATTTTTGTTGATGATTTTGGAATTTTGATGATTAACCTATGAGGCTAAAGAGATAAATGAACATGCATGTGCAATTTATTTGAAAAATAATGAGAATGACCCATTTTTTGAAAATAAAGTAATAAAAATAATGTCTAAAAGGTGACGAAGTTCTTGCATGTGCTAGAACTAGGTCAATTCTTGATCACGGATGAGAAAACAGGATTTTGGACGATGAAAAGGATTCATGCATGCCATTTTTTTTGAAAAATTAATGCTTATGTGTAAAGAATTTTGAAAATCAGAATTTTATGCTTAGGAGAGCGATGTGCTTGACACGATGTGTTTCAAATGATGAAAGACACGTTTTCTAGGCAAAAGATGCTAGAAATCTTTTACGACTGCTTTTCTTTGAAAATATGTGCACTTTTGAGTATATGCATGCTTTTGAAATGAGATGAAGGACTGACACGCTTTTTGCTGTGCTTTTCTACAGGAGAGCAAGTCGAGGGGACCTTCTGAGGTGGCCGTGAAGCTATGGGATAGGATGCCCAACTTTGAGAAGAATGGGGTGAACCCCAAGCAGCTAGTGAGGGCTACCGGCCTGGATTTGTTCATTGAGGCTATTGGCAGAGGCATTCATGTGACCTCGAAGAGAAAGGGCTTGACCCAGGCCCTTTCGAAGTTCTGGTGGGATACCACCCACAGCTTTCATCTCAGCTGGGGAGAGCTTACGATGACCTCGGCCGACTTTACTGCCATTACAGGCTTACCAGCTTGCGAGGGCTTTTCTGTGGTTGATGTTGTCAGTCACCATCTTTGCTAATTCTGGGACTTTGGCCATGCTGTGCCTTCTTGACTCCTAGGAGGATGTGGACGAGATTGGGACGGTCTCTTGGGGTGAGGCCGGATTGGCGGAGCTTTACTTCTCTCTGGATATGTACAGCCAGAACAAGGCTGCCTCTATGGACTGCTTCTCTTTTGCTCTCGAGGTATTCTCACCTTCTTTCCTTTCTCTTTTCTTTTCTGTCCTTGAGACTTTTTATAAGAGAAATGACCCTTTTATATTTTGAACATGCAGGCCTGGTTTTGTGAGGTGATCGGGTTCTTTCCCTGGAACCAACAGAGCGATCCTATCATCTTCCCTGCTATGATTCGCTGGAGGGGCGAGGCTAGGGACAAGTTCACCGGGAAGACCCGGATCACCTTTGATTACAAGATGGTGAAGCCGGTCCTTAATAACGATGGTGATGATGGGGTGGACTTCTATCCTTGGGGGAGGTACCCGGAGGTGCTGCTAGGGGATGCCGTGGAGGCGACTAGGCAGAGGAGGTGGTTGACGGGCCTGACATGTGATGTCATTTATCTGGGGGACCATTTTTCTAGGCAGCATAGCCATGTCCCTCCATTGGATGCTATCACTCCCCACGATCCTCCAGCACGGATGCTGCAGCCCAGGGACTGGTCGGCGGATGATATTGCTAGGTATCAGGCAGGTGTAGCGGCTGAGGAGTACTTTGACTTGGCTACCCCGTATGCTACCTTCGTGGAGCAACGGCTGAGGACGCCACATAAGCTAGTGAAGCTAGCTATTGCCCAGGGATATGGGGAAGCTGAGCCTACTGACCCACCGATGCCTCATGCTCACCTTTCCTATGTGGTCAACGGGGTGCCGAGGAGGTTTATGATACCTGTCCCTGACACGAGGGAGCCCCAGTATACTCTGTCGCCTGACAGCACTGTGAGTACACTTTAGGATCCTTTCCCTTTTTCGGATTTTTTTTTTTGCTTTTCTGAGTTTTCCTTCCCTTTTCTCAGGTTCCAGCTCGCACTAATGACGGCTTGGTCAGGCAGAACAGGGGCTGGAAGGATGTGTGTCGGTCCCTCGTGAAGAAGCTGGCTTGCGCTTCAAAGGCTGCAGTGAATGTGCAGGATCCCGTGCGCAAAAGAAGGCACGTCGAGAGCACGACATCCACCTCATCGGCTTCAGAGTATTCTTCTAGTGCCATGCCTCGGGGACAGGGACCTAACATCGGCATCCTGGAGCAGCTAGCCGAGTATGAGCATGTGAATGTCCATCTTTCTGATGTGAGTGACAGCGAGGATGTGATGAGGGACCCTAGCTTCTACGAGCTGAGTAGCGACGACGAGGAGTCGGAGGCCTAGGAGGTCCTTAGGATCGATCTAGTAGGAAGGAAACAAACAATGAACAGTTTTATGCACATTTTGTTTATTTTTTTGCTTTATTTGGGCGCCGATGGGGCAAAAATAATGTATTACTGTTTTATTTGCTTTTCTAATTTATGCTTTATGAATTTTCATATTACTTGAGCCTCGGGACTGCTTTTCTGCTTGAAAATGGGGCTGAAACTGGGCCAAAATGGTTTGTAATTGTATATAACTGCTTGGATGATCTTTGGATGTGTTTTGGGACAGGTTTCATTGAGAAAGTGGGGTGAGAACTCCACTTGGGCAGCAACTTTGGTTGCTTGCTGCAGATTCTTTTCTGCAGATGGCAAATGAGGCCGTCCGGCCTGAAACCGAGGGCAAATGAAGCCGTGCGGCTAACAGTTATGTCTGGACTGGTTTTTTTCAAAATAAAATCAAGGCTTGGCCATTTCATTTCATTTTCACTCTAGACTTGTCCCAATTGATCCCAGAGCCTATTTCTGACCAAAAGACATCAACTTTGATCACCTTGCAATGGAAAGACCCGCTAGACTGCAAAAGGGGAAAAGAGACCGTTTTTTGTCTGATCTTCAATCTTGGGTGAGACATAACTTTCAATCTCACAAGGGGCTGTTCGATGCTACCTTCAAGATCAAATCTTTATGGCATTTAAAGGATCTCCCGCCTGATTGGGACCTTTTGAGAGCAGCAGCAAAGTTCTGGGATGTCCCGAGACATGTTTACTGCTTTTCCTACAATGAGATTGTTCCAACCTTTGAAGACTTCCGAGCATTGATTGGGGGTCCAGAAATTGAGGCAATTTCGACACCTTTGATCGACGACGTGCCGGTAGCGGTAAAGTTGGCATCTGTTCTGCAAATTTCTCTGGGAGAGGCTGAGGGGATGATGGTAGCCCCTGATAGGATTGACCTTTCAGATATCCCGAGCAGGTTTGGGTTCCCGAATACGGCTACGACCATTGTGGCTATGGACGCCTTTATCCTCTGTGTGTTCTCGTCTCTGTTCACGGCCGAATCTGTGGGGATTTGTCATGGTGGCCTCTTGGACATGGTTAGGGATTGCAGGGCTGGGAAAGACATTGTCCCACTGGTTTTGGGTGAGACCCTTCATGGCATTGATAGGCTGGCTAGGGGAGACCATTTCATGAGGTCTGGGAGCCCGGCTGTGTTGACTTTATGGCTGCAGGAGAGGCTCGGGGCTTTGCCAGGGGCTTTGCCGACTCAGTGCCCTTGGGTGATTTCTCGGAGGGGTGCACCCAGGCAGCAGGATCAGGGTGACTGGGAGCTGATGATGGCTAGGTTATCCACTTCGGATATTCATTGGTGGGTACCTCACTGGAGGTTGCAGACCCGGAGGACATTTCAGGAGTCCTATGTGGTGAGGGTTCCAGGGTTTTCTTGGTCATCCTTCTACGTACCCTGCTTGGTATCCAGGCAGTTCGGGGCCTTACAGGAGCCGTTGGGCGATTGGGAGGACATCCGTACCATGGAGGTGGTGCCTTTAGACATGAGGGCTCCAGCCAGCTTCTCATTCTTCTCGAGAGCCTGGACATATACTGCTTTCCCACCCAGGGTCATTCTCAAGAGCCGGAAGAGTACCATTTTGACTACGGCCTATTTGGACTGGTATGAGAAGGAGATGGGAGCGACTCAGGTCATATTGGGAGAAAGACGTCGGGCTTTATTAGGAGCGGACTGTGACTCGAGCAGGACTCTGAGAGAGGCTGAGGCTAAGGCGAGTCGCCATAACCAGTCGGGTGACTTTATCAGAGATATGGTGTCTCGATATGAGAGGCTTTCTGAAGTCGCTCCCTTGACTGAGGCTCAAAGGGAGGAAGTACGGACTCGTGCCCGGGTTGAGAAGGCACTTATTGACACGGGTTTGATGGAGGCTCCAGTGAGGATACCTGAAGTCGGGATGAGAGAGACTAACATCCTTGAGAAGAAGAGGAAGAACACTCGACGGGGTCGAGGTAAGGGGAAGAAGAACAAGGAAGACTCAGTGAATGACAACTGATAGATCTTTTCCTAGGATTCCCTTATTGCCTTTTGCAAACACAATAGTTTATTAGGCATTTTATTGTATTTTAGATCTTTGTAGCAGGTTAGCATAGTCAAGAGTAGACCGTGCTTGAACTCATCAAGTAGTTTTTAACTTGTAATGAACAAGAGATATTATCTTAGAATTTATAAGACACATTTCATAGAAACTTTTATTGTCTTATTTATTGTTTAGGACGCATTTCATGGAAACTTGATCGCCCCTTTTTTTACTGTTTAGACCGAACCATATATGGCTGCCTACGTTCCCCTTTTACAAGAAAGACTAAGGGGCTCAGGTCTTCGTAGTTCATTCTGGTGAACTATCGGGATTAGGTTTTTTGGCCTCTTTTTTTTTCTATTTTTTACGTGTAGCCGTTTTTTTTGCCTAGACCACCCTTTTTGGGGTTTTTAGCCTAGCCGGGGCATTACTCTTTTTGCACTAAGATTTTTCTCCTTTTTTTCTTTTTTTTTTATGTGCAACCCCGTTTTTGCCTAGACCGCCCTTTTTTGGATTTTTCGGCCTAGTGGTATTACTCTTTTGCACTAAGATTTTTCTTTTCCTCTTTTTTTTTCTTTTCTTTTCTTATTTCTTCTTTTTTTTTTTTTTTTTTTTTCGGACATAGTACCTTCGGAGCTTATCGCCGTTGACTGGGTGGACAAAGGGATTGCCGTCCAGGTCTGCAAGCTTCATGGTTCCTCCCGATAGTATCTTCTGCACCACATACGGGCCGATCCAAACGGGTTCCCACTTTCCCAGGGGGTTGTCTCTGGTAGGGGGCTTTACTTTCAGCACTAAGTCACCCTCTTTGATGTCCCTGGCTTTGACCTTTTTGTCAAATGCTCTGGCCATTCGCCTTTGGAGTGAATTATCATGTCGTCGACGTAGACCTCAATCTCCTTGTGGATCATGTCATGAAAAAGCGCGGTCGCTGCTCTCTGATAAGTAGCCCCGGTGTTCTTAAGCCCAAATGACATCAATGTATAGCACTACGTTCCCCACGGTGTGGTGAAGGCTGTCTTTTCTTGATCCTCCTCGGCCATCTTGATCTGGTTGTAGCCAGCAAAGCCATTAACGAAGGATTTGACTTCGTAGTTGGCGGTGGCATCCACCAGGATGTCAATGTTTGGCAAGGGATAATCGTCTTTGGGGCTAGCTTTGTTCAGATCCCGGAAATCTACACAGCAGCGCACCTTCCCATTGGCCTTGGTTACAGTCACAATGTTGGATAACCATGTCGGATATTCAATGACTCTGATGAATCCTACCCGCAGTAGCTTCTCAATCTCTTCTTTGACCTGTAGGGACCATTCTGGCTTGATTTTCCTCGGTTTACATTTCTTGGCTTAGCATCTGGTGCTAGAGGGATTCTGTGCTCTACTATCGAACTGTCTAGCCCCGACATATCCTTATATGACCATGCAAAGACGTCCATGTATTCTCTGAGCAGATTAACCAGTCTGTCCCGTTCAACCCCCTAGAAGAAGTTTCCAATCTGTGTCTCTTTAGGTTCCTCGACAGTACCCAAGTTAACACTTGTCAAAATCTCCTCGGCAGTTTGGGCCCGGTTTTCCTCTTTGTCTGTAACCTGCTTAAAGATTTCTTGGATGTATTGTTCATTTAGTGTGTTTGCATCTTGTTCAAATGATTCATTATTAACTGTTGTTAAGTTTTGAGTTAATTTATCATTTGTTAAGTTGGCAATAAGGGAATACTCAGAAAGATCTGTCATTTCATTCAAAGCAAGAGGAAAGATGACATTGGTTACATATTCATAATCCTCAGGCGTGAGGCCTTCGGATGACTCGGAGGACTGGAACTCAAAGATTCCTGATTCAACTGACTCTTGACACTACTGACTCTGGACCCTACACTACTTATTGACTCGAAGTGTTTGACGCGGGTTAGACTGGGGTTTACTCTTTCCTGCTTTTGCCCTGGGGAGTAGCAGTCTTGTCAGCATTCTCATTTGGCTGTGCATCCGGTGGACCGTCATTTCCTTTGTCGACACTATTCCCATGGGGTTATCAGATTTGGGTAGTAGGACAGTGGGTGGAACAGTGGTAGCTGGTACCATGGCTTGGGGATCTTTAGAAGGAAAGTAAGTGTAAACTTGGCCTGGTCCCGTGTTTCCGTGAAGCTGGCCGGAGGCATAGGAATTAGGCTCATAGTTACCAGGATAGGGAAAAAGATACGGAGCCTCGTGGGGTCCTGTTGGCAAGGTTGGGGGTGGAAGATCTGCTGTGGCAGGGCATAGATTGAAAAGATCACTGGATTGATTCTGAGGCCTAGAGATTGTCTTGGACGGCCCATACTGAGGAGAGGGAGTGAATCCCATGAGGTAATGCAGAGGCTGCGTAACTGGGATAGCTGTGGCATTTGCTCTCTGTTGGTAGGGAACAAAGCTGGGTCTTATCTGAGGAGGCGAGGGTGTTGGGGCCCTGATGGCTTGGGACATCGGAAAGGACTGAACAAGGGTAGTCCTTGGTAAGGGATCATATGTGGATGGAGGAGGGCATTGGTTATAGGTTGGGGGAGCTGAGATGGCTGCTTCTGGAGTCTCATCTTCTACCATAACCAGGGAACCATTGGACTCAACCACTATCTGAACCCCATGACGACGGAGTGCATCAATGAGCATGGCTTGCTGCTCCTCATGGACCTTACGACTGTTTTCCAAGGCTAAGGCTAGCTCTTCTTCCCTAGTCATCTGGTTACCCAAACCATCACGTTCTCTCACAAATCGGCCATTCTCGACTCTCTCGGACCGACAAAGCCGAGGATTCCGCGAATCGCTCGAGGATTCTGCGCTAACAAGCCGCTGACCCAGTATTCTCACCCACTTCTTTCTCGCAATGGTGGAAAAGGGATAGGATAGGTTTAGACTCGGGGTAGGTGTTTGGGCTGAAGGCTCAAGCAATATGCAAATTAAGAATCTTCCAGTTTACTTAAAACGGTGTCTTTTATTAATTTCTATTTGGTTGGAAAAGGGGTTCTGCCCTTTTTTTTTCGCAACTACTCTAGATCCTGGATCAGTGGGTTCCATCACTACGTCTATAAGCCCCTCGTATTTCACCTGTATTTCGACCTCCCAGGGTGGACAGCCCCGGGCGAGGGTCCTATAGGGCACGCGGATTCCACCGACCGAGAGAGAAGAACGCTCCTAACGGGTCTAGCAGGTCATAAGAACTTTTAACGCACGAGCGATGCGGATTATAGTCAAGGCAATGCCGGGAAAGTCTCGTCTTTCAGCCTTAACGGAATTTCGGCAGAGTTTCGCTTGTGCGATTGACGTTTTGACTTTTCGGCAATGTTCGAGAAGATAATAAGCATGGATCGGGCGGTAAAAGTCGGATGACACGGTGTCACATTGAACTTCGTTGCATACGCTGTGCGTGAGTCAAAGTTAAAGTCAATGCCGGGTCAAGATCTTGCCAATTTTTCCTTGTCAGAATTTCGGCAGAGCTCCGATTGCGCGAAAGATCTTTGGATTTTTGGCACGGACTTGGTCTCGACTCTTACGCATCCCATGCGGGTCAAGGTCAAAGTCAATGCCGGAGTCAAGATCTTGCCAAATTTTTCTTGTTGGAATTTCGGCAGAGCTCCGCTTGCGCGAAAGATCTTGACTTCCATTATGGACTAAGGTTTGACCTTTACGGGGATATGCAACTGGGCTGTATGACACGGACTAGACCAAAAACCAACCAAAAATCACGGTTTTTTGAAATGTGTGACACGGACTGTGCATTGGTCGACACTGGCTGCCATGGGGAGTTTGGGGTGATTCCGTGCGCGCCCGGGAGCATCGTAAGGCTGTCCATGACTGCAACTGAACAACCACCCCGGGTTTGAAGGACGTGCGTGCAAAGTGTACAGGATATATAAGGTGCGCGTAGTGTGCGGTCTCCTAAAAAATGTTCCTTTTTGAGTTAAAACAGAGATTTTCAGAAATGTGTTTTAAAAGGAATGATTTTTCGGGACGGGGGAAAAATGCAACAGTTAAGGCACGTAAATTTTCTGGAGCCTGGTCAGCTTTGGAACTGAATAGCCCCAAGCTGCCTAAGCTGTCAGATTAACCTCAAATTTGTCCTGGTGGAATTGCCAATGAGGCCGCCCGGCTGAAATTCGAAGCGGATTAAGCCGTACGGCTGCATGGTTCAATTTTCCAGGTTCCAATCCTTTTCAGTTTCAGGTTGCTCCCCGAACATTTTAGGCACCTTTCAGCTCCAGAAGGCTTCCTGTTCAGTTTCCAGAGTATGCACAATTCCCAAGAAACAAGATGCAATGCAATGCAAAGAAAGAAAAAGCAAGCACGACAAATGGAATCCGTGACGGGAGGCTAACCCGCTCAAAGGAAAAAGCTTTCTCTCTTTTTTTAATTTTTTATTTTCGAAAAGAGATACCGGTACGTGGGATTGTTAGACCACCGTTTATCCCAAGCCTCGGGTTAGGAAGCGATACAGGAAGGTTAGTGGTTTCCACCTATATACCGGGTATCGTTTTTTTTTTTTTTTTTTTTTTTGAAAATGAAAGCTTTCTCCTTTGATTTATTCCCCAGCGGAGTCGCTAAACTGTGAATGTGGGGGCCCAAATATTTTTATTTGTGTTTTATTTGGATTCACTTGAGTTTGAAAACATCCGGTTTAATTTGAAAAACGGAGTCGCCACGCCATTTTGATTTCCTCAAAACTTTGAAAAAAAAGAATTAGGGTCCGAAGGTTATGTTACTCCTTGGGAAGAACGTTTGGCGTTCACCCAAGGTGCCTTTCCGAAGCAAGTCTCCCAAGATTCCATTTTTCGTGCTTGCTTGCGTGTCTTCTTGTGTGCATGTGTTGAAAAGAGGGGGGCTGTTCCAAGTTGTCTTCCGGACGTATAAACCATTTAGTTTGGTTATTGCTCGGGATTCCTTGGATTTTTATGTGTTCGGGACTTTGATCCCGTCCTCATCTTGGACTTGTGATCATCACTATTTGACCTTGGGTCATGTGTGATCGAGAGAAGGACTCTCTCTTATGATCCAAGAGTAAGGTACTTTAGAAAGGAATATCCTTAGCCCATCAATCCTACGCCTTGAGACGATTGAGCTTGTGTAGGGACTATTATGCTCGTCTCAAGTGATAATCGGAGATATAGGGCTCAAGGCTTATTCATTTCTAAAGGGATTATGGCACCTTTAATGGAAGAAACGACGTAAAGATGGGATCTTTACATCGGTCCGTTCCAAGGATGCATAAAATACCAAAGGGGACTAGGGGAAGGGTATAAAGATTGGATCTTTATGCTCTTCCTATGATTTTCGTGCCTTAGGAAGGTCACTAAGCAATCCTAGGAAAGAGAGATCCAATCATGAGTGACATGAAGAATGCATTCTAAGCTAAAAATGACATTTTTAATGAAAAAGATGACATTTTGCATGCTAAGGATGCTACTTGGTTGCAAAGGATGCTTCTTTGATATAAAGAAAACATTTTTAATGCAAAGGATGCAACTTTATGTATGAAAATGGCATATTATGTGCAAAGTATGCATAAAGATATCATTTTGAGAGCAAAGGATGCTACTTTAATGCAAAGATATCATTTTTGATGCAAAGGATGCAACTTTATATGTAAAGATGATGTTTAAGTGCAAGGGATGCTACTTTTCACATCACCATGTGAGAGATCCACCCTGGAACAAGCCTTTTATGAGGTCTTATTTGTTCATCCTTGGGTTGGGTCCTCCATGGATCCTATGTGATGAGGGGAAAGGGGATATATGATTTACATAATTAAAGATAGTATCTTTAATGACAATGTACCAAATACCAAGCAATATATAGCAATATGTAAATGCAAGGAGCAAGTATATCACATAAAACAAGTATAATGCAAGGTAAAGGGTAAAAGAGGTTACCAATGGTGGTGTCCTCTTGCTCTTTGAAGTTTGCCTAGGAAATGGACCAACTTTGGGAGGTTTTGGTGAGGAAAGAGATAGTTTTTATCACTCTCAGATCTCTGGAATCTCGTGGAGTTATTTTGGCTGAGTAAGGTTACTGAAAATCCCCCCCCCCCTAAAATGAGTAGAGGAGGTCTCTATTTATAGACACTCTGGCAACAGCTAATGAAGCCGTGCGGCTTGGAGTTCTAGCCTAATGCAGCCATGCGGCATTATCCATTATGACTCAGCATCTTTCTAGAATCATGCAAGGTGGACTTTCTAGAAGGGTTTTTATGCCAAAGGAAAACGTGGATTTTTAATTCCAAGTAATTCCTTCACCCCTCGGAAGGTTCGGAACAGTTCCCGAATTGCTCCTGAACTTTAGGAAAGTCCGGGGAATTACCGGGAAACTTAACCGGAAGGCATGAGCCAGATTTGGGTACTTACACCAGTTCATCCGAAGCTGCGACAAATGTCAACGGTTCTCCAACCTCAATCACATCCCTCCTCATGAACTCTATTGCATGACTACACCATGGCCTTTCGCCACATGGGGAATCGACGTCATCGGCAAAATCACTCCGCTAGGGAGCAATGGTCACGAGTTCATATTAGTCGCAGTCGACTACTTCACCAAATGGGTAGAAGCCAGATCATACAAGGTACTGAATTCCAAGAAGGTGGTCGAGTTCATCAAAGAGAACATCATGTGCCGATACGGAGTGCCCAACAAGATCATATCCGGCAATGGGACCCACTTCGAAGGAGATTGTGACCAACTGCTGACCGAATTCAGAGTCACACGTCACAAGTCTTCTCCCTACAGACCACAAACTAGTGGTGCAGTAGAGGCAGCAAACAAAACTCTTGCAATGGTAATCAGAAAGATGACCACCAGAGGTCGGGACTGGCCTGAAAAGCTACATCTAGCCCTCTGGGGATACAGAACATCAGTCAGAACCGCCACAGGGGAGACTCCGTTCGTACTTACCTACGGAATGGAAGCAATGTTACCCGTGGAATTGGAAATTCCATCCCTCCAAGTCCTCTTGGAAAACGGGATCAATGAGGTCGAATGGCTACAGAGCCGTCAAGATGAACTTGCTCTACTCGACGAGCGCAGATTGAAAGCCATGGAGCATACTCGAGCCTACCAAAGTAGAATGGCCCGAGCATTTGATAAGAAAGTCAAGATTCGAGACATCAGAGAAGGCGACTTGGTGCTAAAGGAAAAGCCTCCTACGCAGACCAATCCCCTCGGAAAGTGGGAGCCTACCTGGATAGGACCGTTCGTGGTACAAAGAATCTTCTCCGGAGGAGCCATGAAGTTAGCAGATTTGGACGGGAACCCTTTCGTTAACCCCGTGAACGGAAGCAAGCTCCGTAAATACTTCGTTTGAGGAAGAGCACGAGTCAACTCTCCTTCCCCATACACCACCCCTCAGTAAAATTAAAGTGCTAAAAGAGTAATACCTAACTGGATACATTCCCAACAATGATCCAGGTAAAAAACAGGGTCACACTTCTTTTGTCTTTGTTTTTTTTTTTCTCAAATTCACCTAAAGTGTCCAACTACGGTGACCTGAGCCCCTTAGTCCAATTGTAAAAGGGGAACGTAGGCAGCCATCATTGGTTCGGTCTCAAAAAAAAATAAAAAAAATAAGCATCAATTGCTTGTGTTTCGAAAAACTCTTTTCAATTAACCTACAAATTCATTACGGTTAAAACAATCTTTGATGAGTTCAAGCACGATCAACTCTTGGCTCGCTACACGCTAGCAAAACAGCAATAATACATTAATCAGTTAATGTGTCTGCAATGACAGTGGGTGGATACTCTGGACAGCAAGGTCAACCTAGTCTCCCGTACTTGGTCCTTCATCCTTCTTCCCCTTCCCTTTTCCGCGGCGAGTATTCTTCACTTTCACAGGAAATAATCCCGTAGTCCTTCTACCTGGCTCAGGGACCCTTCCCGACGCCTCCGTCAAACCGGCAGCTGCCAACGCAGCCCTTTCCCTAGCTCTATCTTGAGCCGCCTCTCTTCGAGTCATCATGACTGTGCTTTGGTCGCCCGCCCAATCAGCACTGGCCTCATAGTCAGCCATGTCATCCCCAATACGATTCTGAGGGTTAGCTCCCGCTTCGGCCCTCCTCAAAGTCGAGCTATCAAGGTAATCAACACCCAACAGCTCACTCCGTCTCCATGAGATGGCCATCTGTGTCTCCCCCATACACTCTTCGTACTAGTTTAGATACTGCAGAGACATGCAATGTGCCCCTCTCCGGTGAAAGAGAACCCCGGGCAGAAAGGACGTGTATTGCCACAGCCGTGTGAGGAGCAATAGCGTTGAAGGATCTTCCATCAGTAGAGATCCCACCTCGAAGGTAGCAGCATAACTCAAACCCGACAGTGGCACCTGCTCCAGCCCGTACTGTCGCAGCACCAAGGATGGAATGTAGAAAGACGTCTGGGATAACCCCGGTACTCTGAAAACCAGAAGACCCTCCTGAGTGGTCCGACAAGTCTGTTGCTTCCAGTGAGGAACCCACCATCGCAAGTGATGCGTGAGGAGTCTGGCCATCCAGAGCTCCAGTTCAGCCTGATTGCCCCCTATCATCAGAGGACGTCGAGAAAAGGACCAAGCGTCACAAGACATTGGCACCTCGGGCATTATCTGCAACCTCTCCCTCAACCACATGGTAAGCATAGCGGGACTCCCTCCCCACATGTATAGGCTGCCGGTCGCCATCTGACCTATGCCCAGGAACGTCTCGCCCATGACCAAAGGCACGATGTCTCCTCCGTTCTGGCACTGCCTCACCAGGTCCAGTACGCCGTGATGGCACACACCCAGGGACGTGAATGTGAACAAAGTAGCAATCGCGCACAGAGCAAAGGCATCCCACGCAAAAATGCTCCCCTCAACACCCGCAAACCTATCGGGCAGCCCCGAAATGTCGACATAATCTGTGTTCCGTATAAGCATCCCGTATGCTTCTTCAGCCGAGATACCAAGCAGAAACACTAACTTCTCAACAGTGGCCATGCCACCCGCATAAGGAAGAACTAGCTGTTCTGTCTCAGGTCCTCCCAAAATGGCCCGGAAATCTTCGAACGTGGGAGTGATTTTGTTGTACGAGAAGTTGTACACATTCCTCCGTACATCCCAGAAACGAGCCGCGGCTCTCAAAAGATCCCAATCTGGCATGAGCTCCTTCAAAGCCCAAACAGATTTCATCCCGTAACAACCCTAAAAAAAACCTTGTTTTGCCTCGTGTGGTTCCGTATCCACGACTGGAAATTGTCCAAGTATCGCTCTTGCATCTGAGACGATAGCATAGGAAATGGAGCCATGAAAAAAGCAAAGAAAACATTCAGGAATTTGAGAGAATTCAGCTGATTGATCAAAGCAAATGCGCAGTTCTTACAAATTGCAAAGCTGAAACTGCAATTTAAAAGATTCTAGAAATTGGTTCTCAGTCCGGCCGGACTCTTTCTCAAGTTGACTAGGTCAACTCTGCAGCCTACCGCTTCTCAAATGGGAAACAATTCCAAACCAAGCCCTGTTCAAGCTTCCTTGAATCTGCGTGCTCCCATGGTTTCAATCAACCACTGCCAACACCACTTCTGCCCCGGGCTCGTGCAACAGTGCAATTAATTAAAAAACAGTGCATATCGGAATAAATTTTGACCAGTTCAAATTTTTGTGCATGTTCCATTTTATTTATTTATGATCAACCTACTTGCTTATTTGCCAAAATAAAAAGAAGGTAATCACTAAATAGATGTGCAAAATACAGGTTCCGCCTCAAGGGCGCCTTTTCAAATACAAGTCAAATTATTCTGGAAAATACACACATTTTGTCTAAAAACAGCAACAAAAAGAGGACTACTCAGAGTCCTGCTCGTCATCCGAGCACTCGATGTACTGCTCCGCAGCGGCCGGATCCGTCGAAAACAAGTAATCTCCAAATTCCTCCAGGCGGGAATAAGAGAAAGGCCGCCTCTGTGCCTGCGAACTCGAGGACTCTCCCTGTTCGTGCCCCGAGTGCGAAGAAGGACGAGCTCCGAACCCCGCCGTTCCGCCCGAGAACTGGCCAAATCCCTGCGCAAAGTCCGCTCCACCAGCCGTGGAGGCAGACGAACCTCTCGGCCTAGACGGTCTCGGCCACATGAATGCCCGCACTCCTCCGGGAATTGCACCGCAGGAACTCCACGAGCCTCCTAGCGTAGTTGGCCCACCCGTCCAACTGTCTCATGGCCTGATTGTACGTACGGCCAGACACCTGCAAACCAGGAAAGACATCAAGAGACAAACAGAAAGTACATATGCAACATTTGCAGAATGCTACTATCAAATGCAGAAAATCAAAGGCACTCACCGAAGCGTTGGGGTCCGCTCTATACCGAGGTCTCGGCTCCTCCGGAATAGGGATCACCAACCACGTACGCGAACCATCCAGCCCCTCGTACGCCAACCTAGCGCGTGGGAGCGGGTAGTCTCGGGGATATCCAGGGCCCTCGCCCTCCCTGTGCTGCACCTCGGGCTCCTCAGCCTCGTCCTCAAGAAGATGTCATAGTCGGCACCCTCTATGACATACTCGGTATAGAACACGCCCTGTCTATATCGCTCCAACTCCTCCATCGGTATCGATGAAGGATGCTGCATGTGCGGAGGTGGATCCACCGGCACCATAGGAAGGGACCCCGGACCATGCTGACGGGTCACCCTCTCCCCCAAATACATCGCGTCACAGTGAAGTCCCACCAGTAGCTTCCGTTGACGTGTAACATCCCCATCAGCATGCACTACAAAAGCATCAATCCGACTCCACCAAGTCAGCTGGATCCGCTCGGAGAACTCTCGGCTCAGGGCCTGAGATACCTCCTCATATGTCAGTCGAGTACCCTCTCTCGATGACACCACCTTTTTCGCCTCCTTCTGCCTAGACAACATGGCAGGAAACAAGGACTGATACGCCTCCTTGATCTCCCACCGCTGTGGACTGAACACCTCAAAGCACCAGACCTATCAAGCAAATGGAAAGTTATGTCAGCTACAAAGTAGATGCATACGAGTACAGAAATGAGACAAGGAAGAGAAAAAGACGGGAACTTACATCCAAAGTAAATGAGAAGCAACACAAGGTGTTCTCCTCTCCCCGCGAGAACCTGTCCAAGGCATGGTAGAGCTCGGCCACCCAGCCTCCCCATGCGAACCCCCTCACGGCGTCCAGATCCGTCAACGAGCCAAGCAGCGGGAAATGACAAGATGTGTCAGAAGTAGGAAACAGAGTCGCTGACAACGCGAACCATATGAACCCTCGAGCCAGACGCTCCGCGGTCATCTTAGGGGACCCCTTCTCGTAAGCAATGACACCCCTCCTCAAATGATTCTCCATCGGCCTGTACCGAATACCTAAGCCCCTGACATCGGTAATATCGAAACCCAGCAGCTCCGACAACTGCCCTGGGGTATAACCGTCCACCCACACCCGCCGTGTTGCCCTGTGTTGGCAACCCAAATGATAGCCGCAAAGTCCGCTGGGAGTCACGCGCCGCTCCCCACCCGAAATGAAAAGTGTGGGTCGTATCCCACCGCACTCGCCGTAGCTACGTACATGGACCTCGCCCTCTGCGTCACAGCCACCGCGGCTACCGCACTGATAAATCCAGCTAAACCGAAGTCAATCACCAGCTGCCGTGGACTCCTCTCTCCATCCCGAGCCTCATCCGGGAATATCTCCCACAGCGCTCGAACTGCCTCGAAGGCTCCCCGACTCTTCAGGTTGTGAACGTCAACTGTCCCTCGCCCCTGCAGGTGAACACGGCAAGAATACGTTAAAATACAGAAGCGACATCAACAGAGTGCACGAACGCATATCTAAATGATGCAACACAGATATAGTTCCCATTTTCCTAAAATATTTCCATCCCGGTTGGAGTATTAACGGTCCGGAACTTTCAAAACATCTCGAAAACTCCGTCGAATCCGGAACTTTCAAAACATCTCGAAAACTCCGTCGAATTCGGAACTTTCAAAACATTTCGAAAACTCACTCGAATCCGGAACTTTCAAAACATTTCGAAAACTCCGTCGAATTCGAAACTTTCAAAACATTTCGAAAACTCCGTCGAAACTGGAACTTTCAAAACATTTCAAAAACTCCGTCGAATCCGGAACTTTCAAAACATCTCGAAAAATCCGTCGAAGTCGGAACTTTCAAAATATTTCGAACATTTCGAAAAATTACTCCGTCCCGAATTAAACTTACTTTAATTTCGGAAAACACATCTAGGCATGGAATTTTGCAACAAAAATTTTTATGTCATCTACCCATAGTGTCAATTGAACTACACTCTAGTCAATTTCAACAAAGGCGCATAGCAAAGTCAAAAGCCCCAATCCGGACACCAAAATTCCTAACTCATTTCTAGTCAAATTCCTAACATTTAAAGAATGCATATTCTTAAAATTAATGGAATTTGAAGGAAGTTTACCTGTCTTTCGATCCCTCCTTTGGATTTGTGAGTCTCCCGAGCTGGGTAGAACTCCGCCGGATTCAATGGAAGAACGGTGGTTCGAATGGTCCGCACCAACCGCGCTCTTTCATTATCGGTCCTTCCATGATGAGCCATTGGTCCCAAATCACCTTCCATGTTGATTTTCCCTTGCAAATTTGAGCAAAACTCACAATTTGGGGTGATTTCTCTTCTCTCTTTTCTCTCCTCCTCGTTGGAATTAATGGAGAAAATGACCAATTCTGCCTCGGCCTCGGCGCTGAAATGAACCTGGTCAACTTCAGGTTCAGTCCGGCCAGACTCTTTCTGCAGCAGAAATGATTCCTTGCTAATTTGGCCCCTCAACTTCTCACAGTTTCGATTTTACCCCTTTTGGCCCTCAAAAGTGTAAAATCTTCCCCAAGTTAGACCTTTCTAACACCCCATTCCCCGAGGATCAAGTCCCAGTTAGTTTTCACTAACGCCCGTCTCCAGACGTTAAATTCCCGCTTAGTTTTCACTAACGTTCGTCTCCGCACGTTAAATTCCCGCTAGTTTTCACTAATGCTCGTCTCCAAACGTTAAATTCTCAGTTAGTTTTCACTAACGCTCATCTCCAGACGTTAAATCCCAAGTTGACGTTTGACATTCAAACGCTCACTTCCATCCCAAGTTGACGTTTGACATTCAAACGCTCATTCCAGCCCCAAACCGACGTTTGACATTCAAACCCTCAGTCCTGTCTTCGGACAATCAAGTCACAATTCCATCTCCCGACGTCAAAATTCCCATTGGTTTTCACCAACGTTCACTTCCCCGGCCGCCAGTCGTAAGCCCGATCGTCCCACTATAGCGGCCATCAAGGTAAGCCCGCACAACAATCCCTCTTCGGCCATCTTCATAAATTCGAATACCTTTTCACTCCAGCAAGTGAACGTTCACTTCCCCGGCAGTCATCGTAAGCCCGAACGCTCCTCCCCAGCAGGATCCTAACACTATCCGCCTAAAGAAGAAAACATCAATCAATCCCCTCAGTTCCTAACTGACCCCGTCAGAACTCTGGATGCTTTTCCCCAGCGATGTGTCAGTCTCTCCCGAGACCACATCCCGTCCCTAACCCCGTCGTTAGAACGTTAATCCTTCCGTGTTGTTAATAACGCCAGTTTAACACAACCACCCCCATCATTGCCACCCTATTCCCGGCAGATAAACCTGGCAGTCATCATGAGTCCAGTACTCAAGGCACGAACGCCTTCATCTCAGGATAAATGCATCCTCGCAATCCCGGTCTGAGGCGCCACACGCCCTCGCATGTTCCAGTAACTCCGGTCTGAGGTGCCACACGCCCTCGCATATTCCAGTAACTCCGGTCTGAGGCACCACACGCCCTCGCATGTTCCAGCAACTCCGGTCTGAGGCGCCATACGCCCTTGAAGGTTTCAGAAATCCCAGGTTCAGACGCCTCACAATAGTCTTTACTTAGGTTCAGACGCCTCACAATAGTCTTCATTCAGGTTCGAACGCCTCGCAATGGTCCCACTTAGGTTCAGACGCCTCACAATAGTCTTCACTCAGGTTCAGACGCCTCACAATAGTCTTCATTCAGGTTCAGACGCCTCACAATAGTCTTCATTCAGGTTCAGACGCCTCACAACAGTCTAGCTTAGGTCAAGGTCCCCACGCGCGGCTCCTTGTACCTACAAACTACGATCGGCTTGATTCCCGCTCGGAATACGTAGGAATCCTTTTGCTAAGGGTCCAGCCAGCTGAACGCCCAGGTCTTTCAAAGTAAGGCATCCCTCGATTTGGATCCTTATCTTTTTTCAACGACCCTACCTTCTTCGAAAGTGACGTCGCTGAGGGGCTAACTGTAAGTACCCAAATCCGGATCGCCAAAATCCGTTAGAAGTTAATTGGAACCCGTTAACTGGCCCGCTCCAGGTTAACCGGAACCCGTTAAGCTCCCCGTTCCCAAGCCAACGAGACGTCCCGGGACTGCCCCGTGCATCCCGACATCAAAGCGTACTCAACACACGTCGTCGCACATAAAAGTACAGCTTTCCCTGAAAAATGCACTTTCTGGCACTTTTCGGGGGCATTTCGGATATTTTCCGGACTGTTATTTTAAAAACGGAAAAAATCGGGGATAATGGCACGAAATCCCGTAACCTGGTGAGTCACAGGGACACTTGGCGTGCATGCCACAGCTCCCTCATCAACATCAATCAAAAATCAGTGTGAAAAGACTAAAATACCCCTGGTATGCAGTCTAAGTCCGACCGGACTCTTTTGCAGACAATCCAGAATTGCCAGCAAGTCCCTCCAATTTCCAAAGTTTCACAAAAACCCCCTGTTTTTCAACCTCAGTCCGTCCGAACTTATCCTGAAATTTTACCTATAAATACAGAGGCAGTCAAAGCCATAAACAACAACAAAAATTACTCCCTTTCCTCCCAAAGCCACGGCATAAACTGGTCTTACCCTTTCCTGAGCCCCGTTTTACCTCGTTTTGCGTGAAAACCCCGTATTTCGATCAAATACAACTCTCGCCACCTCAAAACACCGTTCCAAACACTTTTCCGTATCCCGTACACGTCTCCCGAGTCAAAGGAGCCGACCCTAGCCATAGGTAGCTCCCTCTCTCTCTAAACTCTCGTTCCGTCTCGGTTTACGCGCCAGTCGCTACAACCGTTTCGGACGACGTTGTTGAAATGTAGACGTCTCCGTCTAACGGGGTCCGATACGTTTTAGCCCCTAGATCCTCTTCTCTTCCCGTAAGAGAAGTAATCTCGGGTTAAAACGGCGTTTCGGCCCCGTTCCGTTACTTTTTATGTCGTTTACAAATTCCGGATCGTTTGATCCGTCGAACGTCATTTAAATTCCTGTCATTTACCAATTCCGGATCATTTGATCCGTCGATCGTCATTTACTTTCACGCAAATTTACAATTCCGAGCCGTTTGGCTCGTCGATCGTACTTTACAATTCCGGATCGTTTGATTCCGTCGATACCGCATTTTAAATACTGTCATTTACAAGTCCGAGCCGTTTGGATCGTGATAGTATTTAATTATCAAAGTCCGAGTCGCAACCCGATTCGTTGATCGCATATCATTTAATACGTTTTTTTCCGTAAAAATCGTTAACAATGTAATGCCCGGTTCAAAACCGGAGTTCGACATTCGAACTCTCTTTCAAAACGCGCGAAATGACGTTTGGCATCCAAACGCTCATCTTCAAACTTAAAAGCCGACTTTTGACATTCAAAATCATTTAATACGTTTTTCCCGTAAAATCGTTAACAATGACATGCCCGGTTCAAAATCGGAGTTCGACATTCGAACTCTCTTTCAAAACGCGCGAAATGACGTTTGGCATCCAAACGCTCATCTTCAAACTTAAAAGCCGACTTTTGACATTCAAAATCATTTAATACGTTTTTCCCGTAAAATCGTTAACAATGTAATGCCCGGTTCAAAACCGGAGTTCGACATTCGAACTCTCTTTCAAAACGCGCGAAATGACGTTTGGCATCCAAACGCTCATCTTCAAACTCAAAAATCCGACGCTTGACATTCAAACGCTCTTTTCTTAAAAGTCAACATTTGACACTTAAGACAAACAGTTAAAATCAGCATTCGCGCCACTTTTCCTAAAACTTTCAAAACCGACGTTTGTCATTCAAACGCTCGCCTTTTCAAACAAAATCCCGTAATCAACGTTTGACATTCAAACCAAGATTAAGCTTGTCATTCAAGCCCCCATTTTCAAAATTCAAACACACACACATGCACACATTTTCGAGAAAGGTAGAAAGACTCGTCATACGAGGCATTTCGGGTGATCTCAATATACTCTTCCCGAAACGTAACGTGACCTCTGAACCTAACAATCTCTGGTACTAAAAAAGCTTTTTACTCGTTTTTGCTACCAATAAAAATGACTCCCCATTTTCAAAGCATTTTCTTAAGTTTTTGCTACCAATAAAAACGACACCATTTTCAACCAGTAGCCGTTTCTCAACGTTTGGGCTCAAAATACAAAAACCGCATGGCGACTCCTCTCTTTCCTGAAAGCGAGGTCTCAGACACCAACCCTCCGCGAAAGACAACCGCCTTCGCGTCGCGTGAATTCGGGTAATTTCAGGCCCCCAAAAGTGATAGCTGTTCTCGTACGTGGCAGTCACACCTGGCATTCTGGGCAGACTGATGAACATCTCTATCATTGGGTCCTGGCGGGTAGAAAACTTTCGTATCATCTCCATCCTTTCTTCCATCTGATTTAGCTTCGACTCTGGACAGACGAACATCTCACCATTCTCCTGGACAAAGTGCTTATTGAGAGACCAGCTGTAAGGATGTACATCAGGCTTCTTGTATCTCTTCCCAGCAGCAAGAGTCATCCGTTCCTTAAGTGCTTCGGCCTTATCATATGCTTTATCCTCTTCGGTCACAACGTACCCCAAACCTCGCTTGTTTCTCTTAGGCTCAGGCATTTCAATCTTATATTGTCCTTGCTGGCGCTTCCCTAACCCCAGGCCAGGAATGTAGTTCATGCTTCTCATCATCTTTAATACAGGAGGAATCTTATCTGAGGAAGTTGTCAGATCGATAGCACAGACCTGCCCCTTCGGTTTTACAATTGTGAACCCGCTAAGCATTAGAACCTCTTGATCGAGCTTGATCTCCATTATAGGCATAATATTAGTGCTAGTCTCTCCAATGGTGACACTGTCTCCATAAAAGGTCGTCAAAATACCATCCTGGACAAACTTCAAACACTGATGTAGTGTAGAGGCTACCGCTCCGATCTCGTGTATCCAAGGCCTTCCCAACAATGCTGAAAACGTGACAGGAATATCAATGACCTGGAATTCCACTGCCATTTCCTTACCTCCGAACAACAAATTCAAAGAAACAATTCCCAACACTGCCCTGGAAGTCGAATCATAGGCTTTGATAGTCTGGTTGGACGGCTTGAGACTCTGTGCATCAATATCCAGCATGCTCATCATTTTCGCTGGAAGCACATTCATGGCCGAGCCGTTATCCACCAACACGTGAGGGATTCGGCGCCCTTCCAAGGGCATGGTGATATGCAAAGACTCATTGTGCTTTGAACCATAAGAAGGCAAATCTAGGTCTGTAAAAGTGATGATATTTCCGTATTGGGCTGTCCCAATCGATCAGCGCGAGCTTAAATCCGGAGGTTGCATTGGCAGACACCCTAGTCTTGGATAGAGCCTCTTCCAGCTTCAATTTATGGGGATAGGATGATGTAAGCAGAGACCATAAAGAGATGTCGGCCTGAGTTCTCTTCAGCTGTGTCAAAATTGGGTCATCCTGGACTACTTCCTCTCCAGCTAACCTGTAAGGATCTCGAGAAGCCTGGGGATTTGAAACTGCAATTCCTTTGCCTTTTCCGGATACTTCAGCATTATCTGTTCCCATCATTCTGCCCGACCGTGTTAGCAAATTAACTTCCTGATCATCTTCAACCACAAAACTTCTGCTGGCTTCTTTAAGTTCAGCCAGTGTCAGCGGAGCTGAGCGAGTGCTGTACGGCCATGCTGCTTGTCTTATCTCATTTACTGACAGCGGTACCTCCAAACTAGCTGCTATTTTGAGCTCTTCAAAAGAGAGTGGGGACTATTTTGGAACCACAGAAGAGATAGCATTGATAACCAACCGCTCCTCGTATTCATCATAATCAACATAATTATTTAAATCACGTAAATCATCGAGATACAAAACGTAATAGAAATTGTCTTTCATTTCATCAAAATAAGGGGTTACATCAGCAATGACTTTCTTGCAATTATTACTAGCGTTGACACCTACAGAATCATCGAATTCTATCACATTCACAAAGTAGTCCTGACCAAAATCAATTAGATTCACATTGTTGCCTGGTAGAGGGTTCTTGATGATATTGGGACAGGGAGACTTCTCAATCTTCTTCTTGTCAACTAAGCACTGGATGATTTTCTTGAGCGTGAAACAGGTGTTGGTAGTATGCCCGGGGTACTGGTGGAATCTGCAGTATTTACTCGCATCGAGGTTGGGGTTAGGGTGGAGAGGACTGTAGTTGTCCAAAGGCTTAATCATTTCGGTTCTGAGCAACCCATTGAAGACTTCCTCTGTGGACATACCCAAGTCGTCAAACCTCGGCTGCTGTCTAGGCTAGAATCTTCCACCATTCTGTCCATTGTTACTTCCCCCTTGCAGATTGTTGACGCTACTATCCTTGGCCACTTCCCTTCCTTTCGGCGCCATTGAAGAGACCGGGTTAGCCGCTCGATAACGAAATCCTCCGCTTCCACTGTTACCGCTAGCATTAGTACTCGGAGTGAGGTTGAAAAGTCTGTTTTCGCTTCGAGCCCCCATCCCGACCATTTCTCTTAAATCCGGATACCATCCTTTTCCAATGGCTTCTTGTAACACGGGCTTCACACAGGAAAATATCCTTCTGGTCTTGCAGGGGAATCGGTTCAGACAACTCGTTAAGCTTGGCGTTCCATCTCTTGTAAAATTCTGTTATTGACTCATCACTTTTCTGAATAGTGCCCACTAAATCATCTCTAGTGGTACGCCACTCGAGATTGCCCCGGTATTTCTCAAGAAAAGTTCAGTAATCTGGCTCTAAGTGGAGCGACCTTCCTGTTTTAGGGCAAGAAACCAAGTAAGCGCCGGGCCTTTGAGAGTGAGGTGGAAATGAGAGGCCATGAACTCGGGTGTACAATCCATTGCCCCCATCGTCATCACGTAGGTATCAATATGGGTTTTTGGGCACGCTGTACCGTCAAATTCCATCTTGGGCATCTTAAATTTGTGGGGAAGGGGTGTCACTTGAGTTGGATCAACTACTTTAAGGCCGTTGGAACCCACTGTCAACTTATCAATCTGTTGCTGCATTTGCTTTAACAAAGCCGTCACCCGCGGAGTCATTCCCGGGATCTGAGGAATAGAAGGAGCCACAGTCGAGGAAGGTACTGGAAGAGCAGATGGAAATTCTGGAGCAGGCCTGATAGGCAAGGCGGCCGGAGGAAGGCCAAAGGTACTGGGCACATTGATGTTGCTGTCCAACAAACTTACTGAACTCGGAACCCTATTCCCATACATGTCATACCCGTTGAACTGGACATTCGGCTGCTGCAGACCAAACTGAGCTGACTGGTATCCAAACTGACCTTGAGCTGAAAATCCGGTGCTAATACAGGGAGCTGAGTACGGAGTAGAGCCGTATATATGCTGAGTGAGAGGAGAACAAACCGCGGGCTGGGAGAAGCTGCCAAACCGAGACTCGACTCGAGGATGCCGCAAACTGGCCCCGACAAACTTGGCTGCCCGATAAGCGATATTGGCTATTATGCTGCTGCGGAGCCTGGAAAACACTCTGTTGCTGACTGAATTGCCCATACTGATAACCATCTTGATACATGTTGACTTGAGGCTGAGAATAGTTTCCTTGAAGCTGGAACTCGTACTGATCTTGTGGCCCTGAGACATTGGGAGCTGGAGAGGAGGTTAAGTCAAAGAAGTTCGACGGCTGACTACCACTTTTGCTGAATCCATACTGAGCACCTTGGCTATGTATCTGAGAGATTGGGGGGAGGAACCCTTCCTTGGGTATTCACGGCCACTTCTGACGATGGCATTCGGTCAGGACGAGGAGCATAATTCACAGGAGGAGGCATGGCATGGTAATTGGGTTGAGGTGCGGAGTGATGAGCGGGTTGCATAGGGGAAGCAGATCCAATCCCATTGTTATTATCTTCGGTAATCTCTTCATAGGAACCATCCTCTCGGCGGAGCACCGCAATTCCCCTGGCTCGCATGGCCTCCACAAAACGAGTGTGGGCCTCTTCTTACCGAGCTTTGGCATTTTGAGCAAGCATTTGAGATTCACGCTCCCTAGCTAGAGCGGCTTCCAGAGTGGCTCTCATTTCTTCCATGGTCATGTCATTCAAACTTGGCTGACTCATCGAGGCTGAACCCCCAACCGACTGAGCGGAGAAAACATCACCATTTCCTGCCATATCTGACTCTGAATTAACTGAAACACCAGAAACTGCTTGAACCTCCTCGATAATACGGACTAAACGGGCTCCCGGAACAAAAGAACGGATCCAACTCGCCGTAACTGCAGAGGGTAGATAGGGGTTGATAAGGTGGTGAAGGAAAGAGACTTTGAGAAAGTACGAGAGAGGGAAAGGAAAGAAAAGGACGGACTCGTGCAAACATCTTATTTATGTTCAAGTATAAATCGGTATTTTTTAAATTCTAAATAAGGTTGAAAAAGGATAAGCCTTTATTTACGCAATCTATACCTTGGGAAAACCTAGGGACGCAACATTCCAATTGCACCAAATGTTTTGTATAGAAATTAATAATGGGTAGTAACACCTAACCAAGACCTAAACACTATATGGGACAGACGAGTGATCCAAATTTCTGGAGAAATTTGGGCAGCATAACGGGTATTCTTGAAGAATTTCAAAAAAAATTCGGCATGACCTCTCGTCGGTGCATGGTGACAATGCGGCATGATATCTCGTTAGAACATGTCACGAGGGTGACATGTCCCCATGTGAAACCATGTTGCATTGGCAACATGCCCACAAGTGCAAGGTTTTGGGATATGTATATACGTCCTATTACAAATTTTGAAACAACTCATTTTAGTGAAATTTTAAAAATGTTGTATCCAAAACCAACCATGTGTAAGCTTTAAAGTGTGGCCCCACCTATGATGCGCTAGGGGGATAGGTTTGATTTCAAGCACTCAAGCGTAGGCGAATTTCATGGCCGTCCGCGATGCCGTCAATCGCACCCGAGGGTTCTAAATCTATGTGAAGTAGTGTGCGGGTGGCTATGTTCTTTTATTTATGAAAAAAAAATTTTGAAACCAATTTTTTTTCTTTTATTTTGAAAAGGAAAAACAAACGGAAAAAACACACACACACACTAGACAAGGTACAATAATCAACTGCAATATGATCAAAGGGACTGCCCTTCACCAGCACCTGCAAAACTGCTCAGTGGCTAGTTCTGTCGCGTGACACAGGACAACCTGGCCGAGATCTGCGCACGACTGGCTAGCCGAACTGTAACTCCGAGACAACAAACTGCCCCGCCTACTCATGGCAAGGAACAGAACACAGCAACAAAGCACAGCAACATAACAACAAAGAAGTACACAATGGCATACAAATCTCACAATCTCATAAAATGCATGTACAACACAAAATCATTAATGATGCACACAATATGAACACATTGGATGTTTAACCAAAAACTGAAAGTTTGACCCTTTTAATTTTGAAAAATAGGTTTTCAAAAGGCGTATTCCCCAGCGGAGTCGCCACTGAATGTACGCTCGCCGAAAAATAAAAAATATTTTTAGGAGTCGCCACGCCATGTTTTAAGGTACACTTTGAAAAACCTTTGAAAAGAGAGAAAGGGTTCGGGGGTCAGGTTACATGTTGGGAAGAACCGAGAGTTCACCCAACACGCCTCGTCCGTAAACGAGTCTTTCGAAATAAACATCCAAACATCCATAGTGTGTGCAAACAACAATGACAAACAAGTGTGGTAAATGAATTTTATTAATCGAATGAGATTCTTACAACTTGTGAACCATTTGATAAGGGAGACCACATCCCGAATACAGATTTCAAAACAGATTACAACTGAAAAGGATCTCTGCAAACAGACAAGAGGTGTCGCGTGACACAGAACATGCCTGGCCCGATGTGTCGTGTGACACAGGATCCAACCAGGCAAGTTCTGTCGCATGACACAGGTTGCCCATCTGCAGAGATCTACATATTGAACACAGAAGGAATCATAAACCAATACAAATCCAATTATACAATCAATTCAACTTCGGAAATGAATTAATCAACAATTATTCTACCAAGGGGGTGTGGATATGGGAAGATCCACACTCCCTTAGGAATCAAACAACAATTCCAACAAATATCAACTCATGAACATGCAATTATGCTAAACAAAATGATTAAACAGAGAGATTGAGATTGGATTTCAGTAAGCAAGACAGATGGAGTCGAATTACTGAATCAAATGAGAATATGATGCTTGAATTATGAAAATGACAAGATAAGGGAGAGAAGTAGGGAATTGGTGTGTTACCCTTGAAGATTCCACGAATCCTATACCAAGTCTGGTATAGAACCCTTCAGCAAGCAGCTTCTGAGACTTGGTTGAGCTGAGGAGGAATGATGGATGGTGGATCTAGATGGTAGTATATGACTTGGATTGAATTGGAGGAGGATTGGAGGGATTTTAGGTAGGAGAGAGAGAGGTATGGGTGTTTGGCTCTGTGTGTTACGTTTGCAATTTGGCAGAGTAACAGTATGCAAAAGAGGGATCCAAATATGAGAGGGGTAGGGTCTTATTTATAGGCTGCTGATGGTGGTTGAGTTGTGTCGCACGACCTCCTGCGTCCATTTTCCATGGCTCGAGATGTCGCACGACTGAGCACGCCTATAATCGTTTCTGGCGCCAAAACCTGGTTCTGGAACATTCCAGGTTAATTCCCAATAAGTCCAAACTGATTTATTCCTTGTAGGTCCTTTTGCTTGAGAAAAATACTTAAAAGTACTTCCTTCGCAAGAATCTTGTGAAATATTTTCGGAAGTCTCGGAATGGACCGGAAATTTACCAAAACGCCCCCTGGTGCAATTTTATCATATTAAAATGCACCTATGAAGGGTCGCGAATTGGATTGGCGTACTTACACTCTCCCCCAAAGACCTCAACTTGTATCGGCTGCTCGATGGGCTCAACCTGCCCAGACACACCAATGGGGACCATCCCCACTCCTTCCTTGGGAAGCAATTTGTTCCTATCCTTTGCTTCCTTCTCCCTACTTGCCCGAGCGTTGGCAGCTCCATGGGCCTTCCTGTTTCTCCTTCTATCTCCCGGATCGACTATGCGATCCATTTGTGCTTCCTGCTCCGGGGTAAGAACTGCACGACCAACAAAAGGAAGGTTAGCATATAGATATGCGAGCAAAAAGATGAAAAATTACAGAAAATAAGGCAAATACTTAACCGCCATAATTGAAGAGACCTCTGCAGTGGCCCAACTTTTTCTTACAAAGCTGAATTGGGTCTCAAATCTCTCTCTCTTGTGGATCACCCAATCTGGGTACCTAAGGCTCCTAATGATTGGTACTAAAGGAGCCACTTCTCCATCTTCCCCATCATCATCCCATCTTGGATGAAGAAGTCCTTGTCCGACCCCAAGGTGCCCAACTTATGGTGCTCCTTCGAGCTACTAGTGTCAACCTATGAGTGAGCTCATTACTCCACTCTGGGACCCAATAATCATCTTCCTTCATCGACTCGAAATCCACCTCAGGCAAAGGGAACTCCCATCCCTTCCTACTTTCAGCAAGGATCATGTGGTTGTTCTACCCCGACACTTTGTCAAGCAAGTTCATGAAAAGCTTGGGGACCTTGGATTTAGCTAGGGTGCTGATCCCAAAGGTTTTTTTTTTCACGATGACCTTAAAAAAATTTCTAAATACAAACATGCATGGCTTAAACCCCACAAACCTGCAAACCATAGCAAACAAACTAGCACCCTGACCGTGTTGGCTCCAAGCTGCATGGGGATCGCGGCCAAACACTCCAAGAACTCGCAGATGAAAGGGTCAAGGGGTAATCTTAAACCAGCCTCAAATTGATCGTAGTAGAAGGCCACTTTGGTCATGCTTAAACCCCAGTGTCCAAGATTGTGCCTTCCTCTCCCTTTCAGTGAAATGAGTCAACTGGAAGTCAGCTCGAGTTATCTCGAAGAAGTCGTGGAGGATCTTAATGCGGGAATCCGCATTCTTCCTTCCAATAGCCGGGTTGTGGGCCACATATCCCCTCTCATTCTAACCTGGTACCACCTTCGAGCAAAACTTGTCCACTATATTGCCTGAGGTAGAGCTCGACGAAGCAGAACTCGAAAATTGTTAAGCACCCATATCTACAGAAGACACAGAAATAGGGAAATCAGACCTAGTAGAAGATGAGTCTGAGCTATCTAAGGGCGACCTAGATTCCCCTGGGAAAGCTTACCTATCACGAGGAAATGGTGGTTTATTGGACTTAATGTAGAAGATGATAAGGTAGTCAATTAGTTTGTTGAAGAGAAGGAAACGGATAATCCGTGGGTCGTCCGCCTCCAAATCATCCATACTCTTACTTGCTGGGAGGTCTATCTTGCCATAAAACAAGTTCCACCTATCTAAGATGGTAATACACTAAGCTCGAGTCAATTAACTCTATGTACCCTCTAATCTTTTGTAAATTCTAAGGTTAACACAGTTGTAATCGTATCTAACTCCTAGCTC
Source organism: Adenophora triphylla var. japonica (assembly GCA_022495995.1). Taxonomy (NCBI): domain Eukaryota; kingdom Viridiplantae; phylum Streptophyta; class Magnoliopsida; order Asterales; family Campanulaceae; genus Adenophora; species Adenophora triphylla. The sequence goes on along the minus strand of JAFEMH010006218.1, from coordinate 29,051 downwards.
GAAGCCAAAGGTTCTAGCTATGGCGGAATAAAGGGGGAAGCTCAAAATTAATCCTAGAACAGAGAAATTGAAGGGTACCTTGATGATTTTGGAAAAGTAGAACTTTACGGTGGAACGGAAAAGCTTGCTAATGCCGGATAATCGTTTCCTTGCTTTTGCTCTTGTTGGGTTTAAAAATGCTAGAGGATTGTAAAGTTTGGAAAGGATTGGAATCCTTCCTTATATACGCCTCCTTTTACTTACCTGAATTGGAAAGGGTGAAAGACATAGCCGTTCAACTGTCAGAACGTGGGCCGAATTTAAGGCAAACGCCGTTTTTCAATGCAGACGTCCAATTGTGAATCCATACCATTATGATGGATATTACGGAGCATTAAGGGCGTCTTATCCAACCATCAAAAGTCAACCGTCGAGAGAACGACCCACAATGACCAAGTCGGCCTTCGACCGTCGTCTCAAGTAAATCATCACAAATTTTTTCCATAACTTCCTGCTCGATAAGTCAATCCAGAAAGTTGGGGGCCACTGAACGTAATAAAAGTAATGGACCAAGCCCAATACATATAGCCCAATGTCCAGATCAACCCAAAGGTATGACCAAATAAGTGGGCCTACCAAGCAGCACCAATCCTATCGACCCACTAGCTGAGATCAGTCGACCTAGCTTATTGTTCGACCTTCTTTGGTCCCGACCTAGCTTCGTGCGGCATACGATCCCATACTTGTGCTATCTCTGTCTAACCAGGGCACGAATTCAAGTCACCCTTAATCATTCAAGCAACCTCGACCTACCAACACGTGTGTCTACTCACGTCGTCACTTGTAATCGCCTTCTACATTCTCGGAGACAGTTACGCCCACAACATCTTCACGATCTTAGGGATTTATAATGATCCCATAACGCCACTATATATATCAAACAACATTCAACGTTAAAAAGTAATGTTATCTTGGCTATTTTGAGATTAAGTCATTTCAATACAGTTTTCTACAAAATTAACACTATATATTATCATCATGCCGGAGGGTATTAGCCGGATATAATCACGGCTAGTTGTTTGTTCGTGGTTTCAGGTTATAGTAACTGGATTACAACATATTGCTGAACTAAGGCTGATACAGATCATTTCCTTTATCATCAAATATTTTTACAATATTTCAATCCAATTGCAAAAATTAAAAAAAAATTATAACCTCCTTACAATCACGGACTAACAAAAAACTAATGTTTTTGCCATTTTAAAATACTAGCCTAAGCCCGTGTCCAAGGCCACGTTTTTTGTTTTTTTTTTTAATTTTTTTTTTAATTTGATTTTTTTTTTAAAGGGAAAGTATGTCGCACGACATACTAATTTTTTATTTTTTTTTTAATGTGGATCTCTTTTTACAAAAATTCAAATTTTAGGAGGGAAAAGTAATCTTTGAAAATTTAGGGCAAGTATGTCGTACGACATACTTAATTTTTTTTTTTTAAGGGCAAAATGGGAAAGGAACTCAATAGTGATGGCAAAATGGTAAAGTCGGCACGTGATACTGTTCATACCACTGATCAATATACCTCCCTCATTTGTATTTGTACTATAGATTATCAAACTAATGGAGGTTTTTCATAAATATTAGTTGTGTGTGAGACGTAGAGAGTACTGTTTAAGAATTACAACAATTTTGAGGGCCTTAGGATTTTTATGGGGGATCTAATCTAATAATTCGTTGACATCCACTGGGCATACTCCCGCCTGGCAACTGTGTTCGAAATTACAGAAAACACCGCTCGTATTCTCTCTCCTAGGGTTTCCAATTCGAGCACTGTATGAATTATGCTAAGCGAAGTTCACATCTCTAATCCGGATCAGCCTCATGGCCACTCGTTACTCTCCATGTTCCCTCGAACATTCAAACAGCCTGCGAACGATGCCCTAAAATCCAGCGACTCCGACGACCTCGATTACATCCATCAGTACCTGAAATCCATGGTGAATTACTTTTTTCGTCTTAATTTTACTTTATTATATGCTATCAGGTGGCGTATTTTGAATTGAACGTGCTTTTTATGGAGTTAAAATTGCAATTTCAGTGAACTCCTGTATCATTGCAATTAGTTTAGAGTGGTATATGCTATCAGGTGGCGTATTTTGAATTGAACGTGCTTTTTATGGAGTTAAAATTGCAATTTCAGTGAACTCCTGTATCATTGCAATTAGTTTAGAGTGGGTGTTGAATATGTAATTTTTCCGTATGCAAAATTTTCCGCAAGTTGTTAGTGTATTGATTCAGTTTTTATCTTTACATTACTGACTCCATTGTTCATAATTTGTTTTGCTCTATGAGATGAAAACAAACAGATTATTGATTTTGTTTTTCTGTAATTTATTTTGAAGGCATTAAAAAGTCATGATAAGCTTTTTGAGCAAGCGAAATCAATACTAGAGGGTGGTTCAGAAATTCCGAAAACAAATTTTCCAAGCATTGCTGCACCTAAGAGCAAAAACGAAGCTATTGCTGCAAAGGCCAATCAAAATCCCCAAGAACGTAGACCAGGGTTGGGCCGGAAACGGGCTCGGTTTTCCTTGAAGCCTGAATCAAGGTGAAGGTTCATTTTGCGCTTTAATGGAAGTTGTTTAGCTGAGAAATGATTCATTGGCTGAGACTGTTTTCTAATTGGCAGCCAACCTACTACGAGCCTGGAACCAAGTTTTGACATTGATAAGCTGCAGAACCCGGAAGACTTTTTTGTTGCATATGAGAAGTTTGAAAGTAATGTTTTCCTTAGTATGATTTGTAACTTTAGACTTCAAACAGGCTTTCACCATGTGTCATAACTGCTCTACAGATGCCAGGAAAGAGTTACAGAGACAAAAGGGTGATGATTTGTCTGGTTTAGAAGAGGTCAAATCGTCCGCTACTACAAGGCGCCGTCGACCAGGAATATCTGGGTACTATGTTATCACAGTTACTTTGCCAGCTATCCTTACATTTTTTTTTACCATCTATCCACTTTTTCATTGTTTTCTCGTCTCTTCTTTGACGAGTCCATACAACGATTCATGTTAGCCGACCCCAAATCATTTTGTGACCAAGGCTTTGTTGCTGTTGTTGTGACATCTACTTGGATTTATTCTGCTTCAGGAAGAAAGTTATGTACAAGCACCATCAGTATTCAGTGTGCCCTGAAGATGATATCTTTTCCTCCCAAGAGACATCACAACATGGCGGTCCCAATCCGTCTAACAATGTTTCACAACGTGACATAATTTTTACGTCTGCGGAATCACAGGAGAAGGATTTGGTTGGTGAGTGTATGCCTCTTCAAAAAGTCTTCGTACCATTTTGGCCTTGATTTATTGCATTTTACTAACACAATGTTCTTAAAAATGCACCGGATAAAAAATTCTTAAAAGGATTAACTTCAAATGGATCAATAAGTTGATTTTATTTGCAGTTGTTGTTGGAGACACTGGTGTATTGGCTTTCTTGTACCAATGTTTTGTGGATGCCTTGGTATATAACATGTATCACCTAATAAGCATGTTTGATTGTTCTTTGAACAGGTTCTATATCTAAGGCGGAGAGCAGAGTCAATGAGCTTTTTGATGAATTACTGTCTAGTCAAATTGAAAGCTTAGATGGGGAGAAGGCAGTTTCCTTCTTGCAAGATCGTCTGCAGATCAAACCTGTTGATCTAGACAATTTATGCTTACCTGATTTTCATGACGTGAGTAGAACTGATGTTGTTTCATTGGAAGAAAAAGTGCCAAAAATGCGGTACGCATTAACGGATATACATAATTTGCTGGATGGATTAAGAAGTGAAACACCTGGAAAAGATAAGCAATTATTAGGCAGCCCCATCCAACCTGTAGCTTCACCCACTCCACCGAAAAATCCATTTGCTTCATTATCAATGCTAGGGAAGCACATTTCACGGTCAATGCCATCAAGTGATCCATTCTCGTCACATAACATTGATTCATTTCCTTCCACAAGTCCGTCTGTTGGAATCCTCAATGGCCAATCAGATCAGGTCGATACGAGGATGGAGCTGAGTATTTCTGGCAATTTGGAGTCATTGTCAAAAGACAGAGTCACAACTAATATAGCTGCCAATGATCCACATGAAGTGCATAGGGGAGACTCAACTAGGGAATTGTTGGATGACAACCCCAGGGAACTAGGTGCATCTGTTGATGCTAGGGGGAGAGATTCTCGTGATGAATTGAAGGATGATGACCAGTGTAATGGTATGGATGACAGGGCTAAGGATGACAACATATGTGGTCCTGATGTAGAAACCAATGTCCATACATGCCAATTCAATGCAGTGGAAGGAAATGTAAATTTCTTTATTTTTGTTGATTTAGAAGAGATTTGCACCAATTATCTGGGTCTTTTACTTCTTACAGTGGGTCATGACAATATGCAGGCTGAAGATGTACTGCAAGAAGCACTGCCTTCTGTACAACTAGATGTCAACTTGGATGAATCAACTGATATGGATGTTCAGCCTTATGGTGTACACATTATAGATGGGAATGTAAGTGGCTTCTTTCTGTGTTGGGTTAATCTTATATAGGGTTAAACCAGTTATGCTAAATACTTGTTTTGATCCTTTGTCATTTCGTAGGCCAAAGACATGCAGCTGAGGGGAGCATCATCTGAAGTGCCTGGTTCAAATGTTGAGCTCTCAGAAATGGAGTGCTTGGATGACAATCATAGTCTGTTGGGTATGATTATCCCCCTTTCAGCTTTTAAATATGCAGGACCTTAGTACACAATGTGTGGCATGATCATTTTCACAACATAGCATAAACTTGTTACATTGTACTGCAAGATTGTGGAAAAATTAAGATTCAGTATTTTATTTGAATATTTAGTTTATGTGCAGTTTCAAATAGATTGCACATTTATTAGGATAATGCTCTACCTCTCAAGCAATATTTAGTAGCCTTATTCCAACAGGACTTCTTGATTGAAAAAGCATCATGATTCACAAGTTTTACTCCATTTTATTGGTCCAAATTAAGCTTCCCGTGCTAACATGATTTTTTGATTCTTGATTAAGTTAGTCCCGATTTCTTCATGTTCAGATGGTATCAGTCAGTTTCAGTAATTGGCATTTTTCTTCATTTTAGCAGGTCAGGAAAATCCTTCTGCCCCTGAGGACCATGCCGAGGGTAGGCCCTCTGAGGCCTCAGAAATTGGTCCAGATCATCAAAATCAGGTCTGCATATTCTTACATGTCCTTAGTCTTTTTTTTTTTAAAATAAGGAATGAATTTTATTAAATTAGAGAGGAGAATATACCAATGATGGATATTCTTCCAAGAGTTGCTGTCCCGGTTTAGTCAAGGAAACTTGTATATTCTCTTGTGGATTTACTTGAACAAGCAAAAGTTTGATACGAGTGCATCTGATGGACAAAATCGCATAGGCTACAAAATATTATATTTGTGGACTTTGCTCCAAGTTGATGAAGTGTGTCTACAGTTTAGTTTTTCAGCTCAAAGAGTGTTGTTGAACTTCCTTTTTTGGTGAACTTTCATTGTTCATGATTACAATAGTGCTTTTTACATTCTCATCCAATGAATTTTTCAGATGCTCAGCATTTATTTTTTTTGGTACAAAGATGCTTAGTAATGTGAAACCTATGAACACGCCTCAGCTGATTATAGGTTAGTAGATAGGTTAGAGAACAAATCATGTGAGTTAAGAGTTTAGCTTGATTAGAAGGTAATGTCAGCTTGGCTATGTCCAACTAGCGAACAACATTCTTTACCTGTCATTTCTCATAGATAGGAACCTAAGATCGCATTTGACTTGAGTAATTGTATCCTGCATTAGCCTTTCATATTTCATCTCAACTTTTAGTTCCCCTCATTAGTTAGACGAGTATCAAGCCAACACTCTGTCTCTGCTTGTTAAGCTCCCTTAGATGGTTGTCCCTTTGTCTAGTAACCCCTTGCTGAGGGTGCCGAAAATTCTTGCACACTAGCTATTGGATATATCAGATCTACAAATTCCAGCATGAAACCACACTGCTTTTCCCAAATGAATGCACAACTTCAAAATTGCTTTTGCAATTACACAATGAAAATGTGTACACCCCCTTTCTGTATTGGGGCGTTGTCATCCACAAAACCGCATGATTTTGACTGTATGAATGTCTTTACTTACAAACATGCATAGCTTATGTAAATTTTACAGGTGTGAGCGAAATATATCTGCTTGTTAAACCCTCAAACGCGATGGAAGTTTGCCCATGTCAAGCTCAACGAATTTATGAACTAGATATCAACGTTACTTATCGACTCTATCTTTGGATAACAGATTTCACATCCTAGTTAGAGTTTGTGGTGCTTTCGGATAGTGACATCAGCACACACTCACACACCTTTCATTCTCCATATACTTGTTTTGACTTGGCCCGTTTCTTTTTTGGTCAAATGAGCAGGAACATGAAAGAGTGTCTAGAAAAGAAAAAAGAAGGGCAACACGTCAAAGGGCACCGAGAAAAGATACTTCTCGCCGGCAGAGCCTTGCAGGTATCTACTCATAATCAAATGTAAGACGTATGTCTTGGTATTTAGTATAGTTCATATCCCTTTCATTTTTGGATCTTGGCAGGGGCTGGCACAATCTGGAAATCTGGTGTGAGACGAAGCAGCAGAGTGAAGCATAGACCTTTGGAATACTGGAAGGGTGAAAGACTATTATATGGACGTGTGCACAATAGTGAGTATTTCCAACTAGAGTTTTCCATATAATCTTATTACCCCCTCCATCCCGAAGTGATTTTCCCACTTTTTTGTCATTAACACGAAGGTACTTTAAGCGATATGTTTAGGTTGATTTAATTATCCTAATGAAAATTTAACACTTGTGATCTATATTATAAATGCTACCAATAACAATTTTTATATGTTCATTCAGATAACTAAATCAACCTAAAATTATTGCTCAAATTATCTTCGCATTAATTCCAAAAAAAGTAGGAAGATCATTTTGGGACCGAGGGAGTTTTTTTTTTGTTTTTTTCAAGGGGGTTATAAAAGATTTTACTCCCTCCGTTCAATAATGATAGTCCCATTTGACTATTCAAACATTTTAGCAGCCAATTTTCACTTCAATCACTAACCTAAATGACTTTTACTTATTACTCTCTCTTCTTACTTGGTTGACAATTTTGAAAGTTTTATGATTTTAGCCTAACAATTTTGGAAATGAGGCTACTACCTCCGTCCCAATTTAAGGTTCTTACTTTTCTTTTTAGTCTGTCCTAGATTAAAGTTTTTAGTTGCTTTATTAATTAAAATGGACAATGAGATTCACTTGTCATTCTTACAACAAAAACTCCCTACCCACTTTCTCTCTCCTACTTTACTTTTTGTACTCACAATATTTATCTTTCCTTAATTCCCGCGTAAAGTCAAACTAAGAATATTAAACCGGGATGGAGGGAGTATCTTTTTGGGGAAAACAAAAATGGAAAATGCGAATATCTTTATGGGATGGAGTGAGTATTAATCAGAGATTTGGAGGAACAAAGGCCACTTTAGGCTCCGTTTGTTTGGGGGAAAATGTTTTCCGGAAAACATTTTCCCCATTTTCCGGTGTTTGTTTCGCACAGGAAAATTGAGAAAATGTTTTACGCTAAACATGTTTATCTCATTTTCCGAAAAATATTTTCATTTTTCGAAAAACATTTTGCAGGAAATCATTTTCGGAAAATGTTTTACGCTAAACAAACGGAGCCTTAGTGTTATTTTGTTTTAAAAATTAATAAAAAATATTACACTAAAAGCAAACTTGAGAATGCAATTTAAACTATATTTCTGTAAATTTGAACTAAACGGCTTTAGAGTCTATGGTTTGAAGAAGTAGTTGTTAGAATATGTGAAATGAGATGGAATATTACATCTCTGTGTGATGGGGTGTTTTTGTTTGCAGGTTTGCCAACTGTGATTGGGTTGAAGTATATATCTCCAACGAAGGGTGAGAAAGGGCTAACTTTCAAGGTAAAATCTTATGTTTCTGATGAATACAAAGAGCTTGTTGAATTAGCAGCTCTTCATTAAAACTTATAGTTAATCTCGGGCGTATGCTGTTTTGAGGTTTGTAATCCTTGAAGAGTACTGTCAACAGCAGGTTGAATACTTGTTTGTTCTTGTATGCACAGAGAGTTGCATCGTCTTTATTCTACTCAGCTAATTTATTTTATTTATACCATGTGAACATATAATATACGTCTTTGAAAAATATTTTTTATTTCTTTTTCGGTTTATCTCTCTTAAAAATAGTCATATATATATATATATATATATACTCCCTCCGTCCCACGCGAATACAAACTTATTTCCTTTTTTTCATTCCGGCCCACGTGAATACAAACTGCTCAAAATGGAAATAAATTTATTATTTTATATTCACCCTACCCCACCCACTCATTCTCTCTCTTCATTTCCTACCACACAATTTATTCAACCAACTCCACTCATTCTCTCTTTTTATTTCCTACCACACATTTTCATTATCTTAATAATACTTCTTAATTATTGTGCCCAAGAAATTGATTTGTAATCACATGGGACGGAGGGAGTATATTTTTGTAAAAAAAAAAAGTGTATAACCCCTTGAAAACAGAAAAGTTAACAAGGCTATTGTGGTAGGATAGGAATCTTCGCGAATATTCACTAGGCGAGAGAGTATGTAGCAACTTAATTGTCAATTCCAGGGCTATTGAATGACAGTATAACTAAGGCTCCGTTTGTTTCGACGTAAAATATTTTTTGGAAAACGTTTTTCGAAAAATATTTTCTTGTAAAATGTTTTCATGTAAAATGAAAATGTTTTTCGGAAAATGAAGATGTTTTCTGGAAAATGTTTTACTTAGAAAAGGTGTAAAATATTTTCGGGTGTTTGGTAAGGAAAATGTTTTTCGAAAAATATTTTCATGTGTTTAATAATAATAATAATATATATATATATTATTATTGTTGTTGTTGTTGTTGTTATTGTTATTGTTATTGTTATTGTTATTGTTTTTGTTATTGTTATTGTTATTGTAATTGTTATTGTTATTGTTATTATTATTGTAATGTAATTGTAATTGTTATTATTATTGTAATTATTATTATTATTGTAATTATTATTATTATTGTAATTATTATAATTATTGTAATTATTATTATTATTGTAATAATTATTATTATTGTAATAATTATTATTATTGTAATAATTATTATTATTGTAATTATTATTATTGTAATTATTATTATTGTAATTATTATTATTATTGTAATTATTGTTATTGTAATTATTGTTATTGTAATTATTGTTATTATTATTTTTATTATTATTATTATTATTATTATATTATTATTATTATTATTGTAATTATTATTATTGTTATTGTAATTGTAATCAATTAAGCTCTTAATAATACATTTATCGGCACTTTTTACACTAAGTGATTACAATTTACCTTACCAAACATGCTTAATTTTTTAAAGTGTTCTAAATTAAGAGCTTAATTGGGTATCAAACAAGCCCTTAGTGTAAAAAGTGTCGGTGAATGTATTATGAAGTGTCAGTGTTAACAGTGCATATATTATTAAGTGTCAGTGTAAAAAAATTGCCAGTGTTAGTGTAAAAAAATGTTAGTGTTAGTGTAAAAAATATCAGTGTGAAAAGTGTCAGTGCATGTATTATTAAGTGTCAGTATAAAAGAGTATCAACGTAGGGTAAAAAAGTGTTAGTGTTAGTATAAAAAAGTTTCGGGGAAAAAGAGTGTCAGTGCATTTATTGTTAAGTGCCAGTGTAAAAATGATTTTTTTATTTTTTTTAAAAACTAGGTTTTTATAAGACCAACTCTATAGGAATATGTATATATATATATATATATATATATATATATATATATATATATATATTAAATAATTATTATTTGAATTTTATGAAAATAGTTTAAATCATATAATTATATAAAAATTAAATAGGCGGATTAGTTCCATTGCCCACATTTGGAATTTGAATAGAGTATTATTGTCGTCCCGAGATTTTATTATGTTTCACTTTTCTCCTTTTTGTTAACTTTAAATAAGCTGAAGAATTTAAATCTCTAAATCTTTAATATAATTTGGATTTCGCATTGGGGATTAAGTAGTTATTTAGGTTTAAATAGTCATTTTACTTATATAAAAAGCCAAAAACTTATAAAAAACGCGTTTTTTTGTTAACTTAACAAAAAACGTGTTTTACCGTCAATCCAAGACCAACGCCAAGGAGCCTCCCTGCGTCTTCTTCTTCTCCAAGCCCAACCTCCATTGCCGGACCAAATCCCTCAACCAAATCTCTTCCTCACCGGTGACCTCAACCAAACCTAATTCTCCCTCAATCCAAGACCAACGCCAATTCCCTTCACCCAAATCAATCGGCGACAACCACATTCTTCTTCAATCAATCCCTCTCCGATCTCTAATCCAACCGGCGACCTAATCTCTCCCAATTTCTCTCTAGACCAACACCGGTGACCTCTCCCCTGCGCCAAACACGTTCACCCGTAACCTTCAACACCGAGCGCGGTGGGTGAAAATGCACACACGCTCGACGGAAAGAGATCCAAATATGAATTCTTTGAGAACAAAACTCAGATCGATTGCAAGCTTAGGTCAATTTTGGCTGGTCGGCAAAGATGGGGGCACCGATTTGGGTAGAGATCGGAGAAGAAGAAGACGACTGGAGAGACGAATGGAATTGCGTCTAGAGAGAGGTTAGAGAGAGAGACTGGCACGTTAGGATTTTATGTGCCAGTTTTAGTGTAAATTAATGCCAGTTTATAAGTATTTGAGTACCAGTTTGAGAATTTGATACATTGGTGGACTGGGTAATTAGATGCCAGATGTGTTTTGGAGTGCCACCATGTATTTTGGAGTGCCGCTTAGTGTATAATAGAGTGTCGTAAGTGTGTAACCGAGTGTCAATGTATTTTTTGAATGCCAGCTTCTTGTAATTTTGAATGCCACCATGTTTTTTTGAATGCCACCATGTTTTTTTGAATGCCAAAGAAAATAATTATCGTTGTTTTTGAGTGCCAAGAAATGTGTTTTCAAATGCCATCCCATGTATTTTTGAATGCCGTTGCTTGTATTTTTGAGAGCCAAAGAAAATATTAGTGTAACAAAGTGCCAATGTTAGTGTAACAGAGTGCCAGTGAAGAGTGCCAGCTCATGTATTTAAAAGTGTCCGTGTAAAAGTGCCAGCTTCATGTTTATAAAATGCCAAGCATAAAATCACCGGTCATTTGTAATATTAACACCGGCATTTATCATGGTTGCGCAATTACAAAATGCCACCGTTTATTTTGAACATGGTTGCCAGTAATTACAAAATTGCCACCGTTTATTTTGAAAACACGTTTTTCCTTATCTTAAGAAAAAACTAGTTTTTTATAAGACCAACTCATATAAAATTGACCGAAAGAAAAAAAGTGAGATAATTACGAGAAGTAGTGATATTTGTTCAAATTTCAGAGATAATTACGAGAAGTAGTGATATTTGTTCAAATTTCAGAGGTAGTAAATAAAATTAATTAAAAAAATTAAAGTATAACAAAACACCTGATAATCTATACTTTTTTTGAAAGTAATCATCCATATACTTTTTTTTTTTTCACGATGACATATGAGGATTCACAAGTATGACCCCAAATTATTTTGGGACTAAGGCTTTGCTGTTGTTGTTGTTGTAAAGAAAAAGGATTACTATTTATTTATATAGGAGCAACAACTATCTTTTTCCACACAATAAGATTTTCAACAATTAAGCCTGAAAAATCGGATCTTTAAGGCTAAAAACATGCATTAATAGTAAATTTATTATTTAAACAAAAAGCACCCCCTTTTTTTCCTCCTAACCAACCCTTATCTCTCTTCTTCATATAGTCGGCCCATATTTTCTCCATATTTCTAGATTTCTTTTTCCAATTTTCAAAAAATAAAACAATCTTCCTCTCTTTTTTACTGAAAATAAAAAAATTGCCTAACTAATTATCATCTATCTCATAAACAAAATAAAATTTCTTCAAAAATAAGAAAACTAATTATAATTTGAATATATATATATATTCTTAAATTTTAGATTACAAAATGAATAAATATCTACATATAAAGTTAAAAAAAATCTTTAAAGACAAAATATTAGTAAATATTTAAAACTAAATGATTAGTAATTTTTCACTAAATACTGATCAAACTTTTAAAAAAATACAGTAAACCAAGAAAATTCAACTTATATACTCCCTCCGTCCCACCAATTGCTTCACCATTTTCCTTGGGCACGGGAATTATGGTAATGGGAGGGAAAAAAAATGTTGTGAGTGTAATTTGAAAATAGGAGAGAGAATTAGTGGAGGGAATAATAAATTATAATGGTGTTGTGAGTATTAAAATAATGTAGGAGAGATGAGTACGGAAATGGAAATAATAATATTTTACGTCCAAAAAGAAAAGCTTCTAACGAGACGCCCTTTTGAGCATAATTTTGTTTTATCGACTATGAAAGATATCCACACTCCCCACCATCCTAAAATGAATATATAAATATTTGAACTTATTTTTAAGTGGGGCCCACACACTCTCAATCCTCAGTTTTTATCTCTTCTTTTCTTCCCCCTTTTTATCTCTTCTTCATCTACCCTGTCTCTACCCCTATGCTTTATAGCTAAACAAATTGTTTCGGCACCCGTTGACACGTGCAATTTTACTCTTCGCTGGTTTGAGATCGACTTCGTTAGTACCAGTCGTAACCCTCATGAGCGGTATACCTTAGAAGAAAGAGAAAGACCCTTTCGTTGACTCGATGGATATATTTCTACTAAAAAGACTAATGTAAAAAAGGAAGATCCTAATTTTCATTAATTGACTTCTGTAGGTTTTGAGTTGGATGTTCGAGCAAGCGTATAACATTTTAAAATTTGTTAATAATAATTTTTAGTGATTTATTCATAATTAAGTAATAAGAAGTAACAGTAATATGATAAAACGTAGTACATTAAACTAATTATGTTCATTATTATTGGGCCACATTTTTTTCAATGCATTCATGTGTTGATCATTGTAGAATAAATCTTATCTCGTCCATATAATGTCATACACTTTTACAATAAACACTAACAGGTTGCTCAATTACAAAATAAATAAATAAGAATCTTTTTTACATTGAAATTAAAATTAAAATAAGTTTGAAGTGAACCGTATTCAAGAGCATACAAAAATTATTCATTGATAGGAGATAATGTGAGGTGGGAGCTATCCAAACCTTTGCAAACTATTGGGAGGGAAAAATCTTAGAAGAATAATGGATGATTAATCACTTTAAAATTAAATTGAAAATATGCTGCTTTTGAAAAGTTAATATTGTGTGAAAAAAAAAACTCCCAAATGTCTTCACTTCATAAAACATAAAACATGAATTCCCATACACCGTGTTTATGCTTGTCCTTGTACTCAATGAAACATCATTTTAAAATCAAGGGATAAGATCCCTAAAATTTAGGAGAAAATGAGGGGTGATTATCTCCTCATCATATATAAAGGGAGATATCACAAATAAATAAGGTACACACTCTCTATCAAGGATATAATACGCTCCCCCTCCCGGTTTACTCCATACATGATTCCCATTCTCACAGTTTGCGCGGGATAACTCCCAGCGCCTTAACGGTGTCAGTTTTGCAGATCGTCTGTTCGTTCGTTCAAGAATTCACCGACTGATTAGGTACCCCCGGTAACGTCCATTTTGTGGATCGTCACATACCATTGGTGATGATTGAAAAACGTGTCACGAAATTTGAATAGAAGCTAATGAAAACATAAATTTCACCTCTTAAAATAGGATATAATGATTACAAAGAAGAGAAAGCAAAAATCAAAATACAACTCGAAAAGAAGGATGAAATCACAATTAAATCATTTAAACATTAAGGATTCAACATAAAAAGGGGAGGATGAGATAATTGAATACATACCTACAATCGATGACCCAATTTTGATTATGAATGCGCTTTAAAAAATGAAATGAGACCTATCTTTTACCCCAAAGTCATTGTCGACTCCAATGTAAAACTCCGTAAATTCCCATTGAATTTGGATTGATCTCGGATTCAATTAATTAAATTCAAAAGATAAACAAATACTCCCTCCGTTCTAACTCATGTGCTTCTGGGCTTGACTTTTCACGTAAATTAAGGAGAGAGTATTATATTGAAGTGTCAGAGTGTGAAATAAAATAGGAGAGAGAATGAGTGAGGGAATAGTAAATTATAATGGTGTTGTGAGTATTAAAATAATGTAGGAGAGAGAATGAGTGGAGGGAATAGTAAAGATTCCTTTCCATTTTAGGAAATGTGCACGTAGGTTCCTGGGACGCCCAAAATGGAAAGTGTGCACGTAGGTATGGGACGGAGGGAGTAACAAATAAAATTAGAAAATCACCTCTTTACATCTTTGTCTCGATAATTTGGCGAACATGTAGGGCATGCGGGCAAGTGCAGACGTAGGTTCATCACCATCAATTTGCATTCCGACCGAAATCCTCTCCTGACCCGTTCACCCGCCTTGCCCTACAACCGTAATCGCCGTCGCTACAAATCCACACGACACCTGTTCCTCCACCACTACAAATTCTCCCCTATTTCTTTGCCTCTGACATTTACAGTTGATCAAACCCCTTCACCCTTCCCGTTGGTGTCCTCTCTCCCTCTCCATCCCTTCTTTCTTTTTAGTGTTTTTCTTTTTGTGCTGTGTGTGTCTGATTTGGTGCATGGGTTTGTAAAGTAAGAAGAGAGTGCTTTAAATCAGGGAAAGAAAGGAAAACCTTTTTTTGTTGTTGTTTTAAAGAGAAACTTGTCTCGTTCATTGTGCCACCTATTTCTCTCCCCAGTCCGCTTAATTTGCCTTTGCGTGTATACTTGGAATTGGACAAAATATGTAGGAGAAATTTGGACAGACTTTTTAGAACTCATCCGAGTCTTGACCGAAATTGATCTCAAATTTCAAAATAGTGTCAGCTTTTTCAATGTAGGGGATTCCATAACATAGCAGGGCAAATTTATCTAGAATAGAAAAAGACATAATTGCCCTTTCTTTGAGTAAAATTGCAACTATCTTCCTTTTATATATCTATCTATATATTAAAGCAGGTCATCCAATGAATAGTAATAGAGTCAAAAAATTTGCCAAAAATTCAGGGGCAATTTAGTCATTCTCTTCAATGGCATGATTGAAGATATGCTAAAAAAGTACACGTGGCAAGTCATGATTAGGAGTAATGGTGCGTGCAATACACGCGTCGACAGAGGCGCGTGTATACATGCGGATTTCCTTTTTTTTCTTTTTAATTGTGACATAGGATCGGTAAATCATTTAATGTAGACAAAAAGGTCAAGTCACCGTTGGAATGGTGCACAAGGATCGGTAAATCAAAATAGGTTGTCAAGGATCAGTAAATGGAAACCAAAATAGGATCAGTTGTCACCATTGATAATGTAAACCAAAATAGGATTAGTTGTCACCTATTATGAAAGATACTAGCAGTACTCCCGTGCAATTGGTCAAAAGAACCCTTCTTCTTCTCCAATAAATTATTTAACTGTTTTTTTTAAATGTGGGCCCAAAAAAGAAACATAAAACCAAAACCTTCATTGACCGATAAAAAAAAAGAAACATAAAACTAAAACCTTCATTGACCGATAAAAAAAAGAAACATACCTTCATTATTGACTGATCAAAAAAAGAAACATAAAACTAAAACCTTCATTGACTGGTTCGATCAGTCAGGACACTTTACACATATTCTTGATTTTTTCTCTCAAATAATGTCATTATCGATTTATAGTCCACTAGCGATACAAACGAGGAGCATTATCACATCTTTAACGGTTGACTCCTCTTCAACCGGTTCACTCTTTTCGATCATAATATTAGCTTTACCTATTTTTATAAACATATCGGTAGGAGTTTAAGACTGTTTTAAAAATCTTTTCTTATTGGGCCCAGTTTCATGGAAGTCTCCATCAGTCGCCCACTTCGCTCTTTTTTAATATCGGTTTCAATCCTATATCGCACTCGATATAGGAGTGCAACTGATATGGTCAGTAGTTGTTATATAATGTAGCCGATGTACTGCAATGCAATTGATAAACATTATTGCCGATTTTGAGAAAAAAATTGGAGGAAGACTAATAATAAAATGTGGTCCTCATTTATTAAAAAATCAACAAATGATTGTTGACACAAATAATTAAGTTCGTTTGTAAATAGAACAAGAAAATTCAACCGAGCATATTTCCTTCAACCGAGCATGTTCCTTCAACCAAGCATTTTGCTTTAAGCATTTGAGAATGATGTATTTAAACTTTGTATTCTGCCAATGGTCTTCCTATGACCGATCAAGCACCAGTTAATGATTTAAGTGTTTTTTTTTTAAGCGGAGTAAATGAGTTAAGTGTTTATGGGACGGTGGAAGTAGAATGACATTTATATAATAATTTGAAGATATTATGTAATTTTTAACCCTTCTTCCCCATCCACCGGTTCACTTCCCCACCCAAACCTTCAAACCCAACAAGATCATCCCTTCACTTCACCTCTTCTTAAATCACACCCATCTTATTGCCACCAATCCACCTTTAACATCCCAAATTTGAAAGCATCACAAAAATCAAAACAAAAAACCAATTTCACACACACATACACAAACGAGCACCCCACGAACGAGATTCGGATCTTGAAATTAAATCTCGGCGGAGGTATCGACGGCGGTGGCGGAGGAGAAAGAGAGAGGGTTTGATGTGTCCACATATAATTTTAGTTTTGTATGTTTCTTTGGAATTGGAAGTGTTTTGAGGATGAAAGTATGGTTCTTTTCAAGAAATGTGTGTGTGTGTGTGTGAGAGAGAGAGAGAGAGAGAGAGAGAGAGAGAGAGAGAGAGAGAGAGAGAGTGAGTGAGAAGGGAATAATAGGAACAAGAAGGAAGGAGGAAGGAGGAAGGATGGAGGGGATTATTTTCCAATTTTCACTACTACATTTTTAACCTAATGTAACGTATCTAATGCAATGACAGAGCTAATGTAACGCATCTAATGCAACGCCAGAGCTAATGTAACGAGTCTAATGCAACGACAGAGCTAATGTAACGGCACATTTTGATTAATGCAACGACTTTGATCTTAGCGTTACATTAGATTTTTTGGCGTTACATTAGATTATTCTAATGTAATGGCTAAATTACTAATGCAACGCCAAAATAATTCCCTCTTTTTTTTTAGGCGGGCTTTAATATTTTCCCCAAATTAATATTTCCCTCGTTTTTTAATGGGAAAAATTGAAGACCACATCTCTTCTCCTTATTTCTCACTCGATTCTCTCTCTTCTCTCCTTATTTCTCTCTGCGCAAATCCCCTCCCGCTTCTCTCTCTAGAACGAATGGCAGCCCTGTAGCATTGTCTGCCGGCGCTGCCGCAATCCTTCGATACAGTGTAACGCTCTCTCTCTTCTCTCCTCTGATTCAATCCGTGCCCTAAACCCTTCCCATCCATCCGATTTTGATTTTGCCCTAAATCTTCCCTCATTCCGATTTTGATTTCCCCAATATTCATGCCCTAAGTTTCTAATTTTCATGAACACGAGTTGATTAGAAGACAAGGGTTAGACCAAAAGTGGAAATCAAGTTGTGTAATTTTATCGGGTTTCCCAAATGCCTAAGCTATGTCGCTTTTAGTGGCATCAATTCTTTTCCTTCATTGGAGAGAAACAAATCTTAGATTATGCAAGTTGTGTAATTTTTTGTTCTTCGAGTTGTCAGAGTCGATTAAATAGAGTTGAAGTTAGGGAACTTGAAATTGAAACAGCCCTCAACATGGAGTGATTATTGTTTGGTTTATAGCATGTAATATTATGACTCGCTTAGTAGAAAAATGACTCGATTCATTAACTAGATATCACATATTTGACTTCTTATTTGATGATGGAGATCTTTCCAACGATAGTCGTATGAAGATGTTGTATGGTTTTGTAGATTATTATTGATGATAGTGCCTTAGTACTTTCCATATATGCTTTTGTTTGGTTCTCGCTGTGTGCCTATGGTCTATACTACTCCGTGTCCTCTGAATATATTTCTAATAAGAACTTCAATAAGTGAGTTTCTCCTATAACCATGAGGAACATGATCAGCTAGAGACCGTAAACGCTTATGCTGCTGAGATAAACCCTGTAGGAGAAAGATCAGATTAGTAAGGAAGTAAATCTTATGTTCATAATATAAAGATGGTTAAAGCTCCAAAGCTGAAATACTGACATATGAGTGCTTAGTAGAAAAATGACTCGCATTCATCAACTAGATATCACATATTTGACTTCTTATTTGATGATGGAGATCTTTCCAACGATAGTTGTATGAAGATGTGCGAGGAAAAGGGTAGGATGGGAAGAATGCTGTCATAATTTGCAATGAATGATAAGCATATGGAAACAATAAATCTAGATTCCAACCAGTGGTTACGTAAAAAAGATTCACCTTATGCTTCAAAATCATCAAACACCTGACTATAATGATTGAGTCAGTTCGACCATTACTTATTGCTCAGGGGCATTTTGTGGGGTTGGGACGAGAGGTTTCCCAAAGTATAGTGGTTCTTGTTCAAGATAAATAGTATGATGATTAAAGTGGAAGTCATCTCGAAAGTAGGATGGTTGATCGAGTACCTGTTTATTGGAATACCACGGGCGCCAAGTCAGTCTCTATCGGGAGCTTAAGGGCGTTGATTGAGTACCGGAAGCCGTAATAGGCACAACAAAGATCTATGTCCCCACTACAAAATTAGATTAATCATATTAATTGTATACATATTCACCGGCCATGGATATTTGTTCTCTTTAGCACATTCATGAAGTTCTTAAACCGGGAACATAAAATATCGAAAATAATTAATAAATACTTGCCTCGTAAACCCATAGTCTCCGACCATTTACAATGAGATATTCAATAATGGGCAGGATGGTAGAAGGGCTATCACCCAATTAAAGTACCCGCAAGAATGCCAGTTCGTAGGTTTTGCATGGAAAGTCGTTCAACCTCGCTTTATTTAGATACGACACTAGGTTTGATTCCTGCACTGATGATCAAAGGATTCAACCTGATCAAATGAGATAAACAAAATCAGGCATAATAATTAATGTATTAATAAACTTCAAACGAGGAGAAATTTAAATCATCTAAGGAAATGTGAGCTGAGGAAGAGCCGAGAGCGTTAATAGAACGTCATCTAGAAACTATCCCAGGAATATTTTTTGTTACACTTACGGATCCAGGAGTGGAGCCATTTTTAGCTTGAGGGTCTGAGCAAAGTGGTGCATAGATGTTGTATGCATCGATGTCACCGTGCTCATCAAAACAATTCTGAGCGAAGTCGTCGCACTTTTCATTAGAAGAATCGCTCGAAAAATTACAGTACTTAAGTAGCCCATCACGAGTCTCGCCTCGAGATCATGGCGTGGGTCCGTAAATAATCTATAAACCCATATGTTGTTGTTAAATCTTCAATCACAGCATTCCAAATCTGGAGAAAATATATGCATGAGAGAGAGGGCGGGAGAGAGGGAGGAAGAAAGAGAGAGAGAGAGGAATAAATTATAATGAAACGTACAGCAATCCCTTTCGTATTAATGATGGTGTGGGTCGACATCTTGTGATTCTGTAGAATAGTGTATGCTACTTGAGGCACGTAATGGCCAGAGTAGCGTTCACCAGTTATGTAAAAATCACGGTTTTTGTACTGTGAAAACCTCTCGAGCCAATTAACTAGAAAGGTATACGCATCATCGCCAGTGTTTTGTCACTGGAGTTGTTATAAACCTGCAATCACATTTGCATAGGAAAAGCCAACACCAAAGAAGTGGACTCCAAGAAGATCACGTTTTGCAATCGCATGCCAATATCAATAATCTTTTATCCGCATGATGAATGATATATAGTCTACAAGGATATGTAAAGAAAATAAGATGTCGATAATAATTCTTTTGATCAATCTCACCATTATTCCATGCATACTTATTTCGAAATAGAGAATTTCCATCACTATTGACTCGAATGGTCCTAATTCAGCCAAGCCTCCAATTAAAGACGAACATCCTGGTCCCGTTTATCAATAATGATTATTATACATGGAATAGTCAATTTTTGCATTATCACATAATAAGTAATTCATAGCACTTGGAAATTTTGAGTTGTACTGATGAAGCCGAACTATTCAAATGCTAATAACTTACACCCTCCGTCCCAAAATGAATGTCCAATTTTGTTCTTGATAAAAAAATGATTGAGAAAGGGGCTTTAAAAAAGGGTATTGCAATCGAAAGATAGATGAGTAATAGTACCTCCATTTAGCCACGTAACCAAAGGGTTGGTGGATGAATTCTGTGAGACTCAACAAAGTAATAGAACAGAGCTTTTTCTGTCTTTGGATCAATGTTAATATCCCCGAATACTGATCAAAATCAACCCCTTCGGTTGGCCAGTGCTAGGATCTTATCAAGTTGCGCCAACCTATCTTGGGGTCCAATGTACACAGCAAGTACTCTTCATGTCATCTATTTCTACCCAAATGTCCGAAACTGGATGGCTCTTTGATATTTTGGATTTGATTTGATTTTACCGATGATTTCTTGCCTGGGCATTTTGTGGGGAATGATTCATATACATGTTTTTCTTTTAATGGGGTTGCTGCAAATAAGATGTTTGAGAATGTGCCTCAACTAAATGGATGGTGTAAAGCTAATGTGCTATATATGTTCAAGTTTGCTTTAGTTGCCGTGGTTTGATCTCGATCGCTGTTTGTTTGATCGTGCACTTGTCCATTGCTCGATAACATCATCGATCTCGTAGGGTTTGATGTGATTCACAATACGATAACATTCAAAAGTTTTGATTTGATTGATTCTACCCATAAGCAAACCGATATTAGGCAATCCCGTTCCTTTGTTGCTTGGTAAACGTATACTTCCCGCTCCAAGAAGATTTTGTTGTTTCCATTCAATGCAATGTCGTATTTAAAATAATATATTGGAACTTTTGAAGAATAGGTAGGTGATTCGAATGTACATATCAATTTGTTTGAAGAGACACAATGAACTCCTTTCTCGGTGGTCAAGTTCCAACTATTCTCTTCACCCCAATATAAACCGCGCACATGCTTACATCTAAAAGTGAAGCTAATCCCACATTAAAAGCAAAAGAGAAATGTTATCTCGATGTGTGATTAACTCCTCCAATAAGTGTTTGTAACTCGGAGAACCATAGTGCCTTTCAAAAGAAAATATGATGGACGTTTTCACACCTATATGAAATGAAAGTATATCTCAAAAAGTCCCCCATTGCTTGGTTCTCGCCGAGTGCCTATGGTCCGTACTACCCCGTGTCCTCTCGAATATATTTCGATTATTTATGAATCGTTACACTTGATGATGTCTCGACTTTTTCATTGTTTCGAAGTACTGCTCCTCGGTTTGACACTCATCCGATCCATATCTGGCTGTTGTGATTTACTCTCTAGTTGGTGTTTGTAATAGTGGTCTATCTCTTGGATGAGAGAAACAAATTAGATTAGATGTTATAAATGCCAGTCGTGATTTGCTCTCTAGTTGGTGTTTGTAATAGTATAATTAAACTTATATAGCAAGTCATAATGAGAATCATCGAGGCCAATAAAGCTTAATTTTGACATGGAAGTTGATGCACAAAAAGTTAATGAAAATGAAGGTATACATTAATACTTATATTCATTTGCAATTACTATTTTTTATCTTGTTAGCATACCGAATGAATCTTTAAACTACACTAGTAAAAGTCAAAAGAAGAATCATCGAGGGCCAACAAAGCTTAAACAGGTTCACGCGCGCATACAAAAGATGAGCGCGAATTGATTATTTTCAACTCCTTCGGCCAACCAATTGGACCCACACCAAAAATTGTTGAAAGAATTTAAGTTCTTCCCGGGAACTCCGGGAAAAGATCCCGACCTTGCGCCACTTAATTATACAAGTTTCCCACATTTTCCCACACATGACATGGATATGGCAACATGTTTTGGTATGTTGTATTGAAGTCACTAATTATTCTCTTTTGCATAAATTTGTTAGTGAAATTTGTTGAGATTGCTATGAATATTATTCTAACATTTAATTACCGGAATAGGAAAAATATATGATTAATGGAGATGGAAAAAGTTTGTTATGGAGTCTCGTGAATTCAAGTTGGCGTGTTCACAAATGCCGAGTCAAGAAGAAGCACTACTATCCGTATGACACCGACGAGTTGAGATGGGCTAACAAACCCGACATTTCAGCTCCTCACTTTAAGGATCTCTTGAATACCGGCATTGTGAAAAGATTCAGTACTTATAATTGATTGGGATTGCTTCATTTCAAATTCTCCTCAAATTATATAACCTATTAGTTGAAACAGATTTATTTATCCAAAATGCATCTAAGCCGGGCAAATTTCCGCATTTATTTATCCAAATGAAAAGTGCCGCACACTATAATATTTTAAAGCAGGATTATGGGTATACTTAATAACATCACTCTTATTGCATAGGAGGAAAGTAAGGTGAATGAAGAGATAATCGTCTAATGTTTAATGATGTTCACATCGATGGGACGTAAGTCTTTCTGAGACTTATGCCATGAATTGGTAACTACCTTCCAATCATTTTCTTTTTATTGGCCCTTAGTTCAAAATTATCTATATTTTGAGCCATGATTTTCTCGCCTTATTATTGATTGTGCTTATAAATTCGATTTTAGGAACAAGCAGATCCGGATAAGAAACAACCTACCGACGCACAAGTGTCTACAAGGAATCAAGGAAAAGAGTTTCCTAAGAAAATACCTCACCGTTTCTGAGAAAGTCAAGAGAAAATTGTGAGTTTATGAGATGCATTATTATTTATTGTTAATGAGAAAGATGAACAAATACATGACTCGACTTTACGCACCATCGTATAGGCAATGATATATGCTACAGTAGTCATCCCCAGTGTGAAGGTAGCAACTCAAAAGAAAATTACGCCGAATCTTCGTACATGATTCCAAAAGAAAATATCGGTTGCGACTCTTTGGAAAAGGTGTGAAGCACCTGATTTGAAAAAAAGGACAAGAAAGGAGGTTTTATATTCCCAACCGAATTCTTGGATAGTGTGAAACGGAGTTGGTGCAACAACTTGCTCCCAGCCTTGCAACTATGATTGTAACTCGCCTTCAAGATGCTAATCCCGGAATGAATTTTGTTATCCCCGATTTTACTAGACTTTCGGTTGCAAAGGATGCGAATAGTGGACCGCTTATCGTTGAACCAAATGGGCACTCGGTGATACAATTAATGAGACGGTTAATCAGTGTACTTTGTTTCTCTCTTGTAAAAGGAATATGATTTGCAGATCTCTACGTGTTCGTACATTGTGTTTTTTTAATCCGCGTATTCAAATTTGATCGACTGAGATGCATTATGTTGGAATTTTGGATACTGAAGATATGAATGTTCTTTGGGGAAAAAGGAAGTTCACAAGTTTAGTGGGTTACACAAGAAGAAGCTTAGCACAAAGCGCCAAAGCAACTAAATTGTTATAAAATTTGCGAACTTAGCACTCACTTAGCAAATTCCGTTGTACATGTATATACACACTCATATGCATATGCAAATTCATATACATATACGTATATATATACACATATACACACACATATATACATATATATCGGGTATCCTTCGCTTTATCATCCTCCTATGTTTAACTGGGGGGGTGATGACATGGAAATGTTAAATGTTTACATGGAGCCCCCGCTTAAAACACTTTAGACCTAATTGCAATAAAGTTATCGTGCATTACTAATTTCATAGAGCCCCCTTTGTTTCTTTCACCATTAGATTATCATTACCATAAAAGGCATAATTCCTAGAAGCCTTCTTTCTCATAGATCCTATTCTATTTATCCTAGATGTTTATTATGGACATTTAATGTTTGACTGGTTCATTGCCTTCAATGATGCATATGGCTAGAAAACCCGCTAAAATTTAATGGCATTGAGAGAAGAATTCATTATATCCATTTATTTGGCACTCGATGTTTGGTTCTAAATGTAGTCATGCTTTCTAAGACATACGTTAGATTAGGTTGACATATTGCTAAACATATTGCTAAACATTTATTTGGTAATCTCAACACAATGGGATGACTGCTTGAATCAAGTATACCTAGTTAAGCATCAAAGAAGTACACATAAGATTAGTGCCTTAATAAGAAAAAATTGAATGTACAAGTCTAACACCAAATACACGAAGAACAAAACTAATGAAAAAAATACAACCGATACCAATTTTTCGAAAACTCCTGCAGAAAATAAATAATAATTAAAAGACTACCAGAAAATCGCAAATAATTTTTAAAGTTTCCATAAGTTATACACTTACTTATATCTTCTCTAATTGTTAGCAGAGACAACGGCTCTTGAATTTGCCACCAAGAAAATCTTACAAAGATATAAACATTATTACATAGTGTATCCGACTCTTTCCATGGAAAAGAATACACATGACAAAAGACATTGTCTTGGAACCGGGGTACATATCTCGCACGTACAAAGTTGATTCTAATGCCAATTATTGCATTATTTAATTACATACAGCTTTGAATCTGGGTTACACCACTTAGAAGTGTCTAGTTTGTGGATGTTTGTGAAGCTTCTGAAAATGAATTCGTCAGGTGTATTAAATAAGACACATTATGAGTTGGTCAGTTAAAAGTAGAATAACCCTAAATATATTCTTTCGGCTACTAGTCAGAGAATGAGAATCAGTATAAGAACTTACTGATAGCCGACTCTTTTTATACCGTATGGCATGGAATAAAAAATTCATCAAGTCACAGATCTATTATTTGTTTGACGCCCATGTTGTTGTCAGCTCTAATTAGTTGTCATTTTCTACTGGCGGTGTTCACGGTAGGCTTTCTTTTGTTGGTGCATCTTTTCGAGTTTGTAATTACTACGTGTTCGATGACACACAAAACTTCTTATGTACTTTTGCCACGTAATCCTATCTACTTTGTATTTTGTTATGTTAAAACTCTTGTTAGGTTATATTATGTAATTAGTATGTGCCGATGACAAGTCTATGTGTACATATATATATATATATATATATATATATATATATATATATATATATATATTATATATATATATATATATATATATATTATCTGGGAATGAAGTTTGTCAATACATGTTATTTATCATGTCAATTAATTTTTTATATAATATTTTTTATTATTTAATTGTATATATATTACTATTAAATAACAAATAAAATGCTACAGCATTAGGTGTGCCATCTCGCTTTTGGCATTACATTAGGTATTCAACTACTTTTTAAATTGGCGCTGGATTAGGTACTATCTACTTTTCAAGGCGTTGCATTAGGGGGTGTTCATATAGTTTTTAAAATTGGCGTTGCATCAGTATTCACCTAATGCAACGCCAAAGCTCCGGCGTTACATTAGCTTACTATGTCAAGAGATTAGACCTAATGCAACGCAAGAAAATGCAATCTGAACAGTGCTATTCGCGCTACATTAGGCCTAATGTAACGATTTTTGGGCCCTAATGCAACGAAAATTGGCGTTGACATTAGTGTCGAAATGTAGTAGTGTTTTGTCCCAACCTAATATAGGCTGTAAGGGGCAAGCAAATCGATCAAAAGAAAATGAAAATTTAGCCGGTTTGTCCAAGATTGTGACCGATCCCAAAAACAAATTTCCAACCGATTCAAGGCCACAACCTAATTCAAACTCGTCTTCACTTTTTAAATTATAAAATAATAATTATTAATAAAAAAACTAAACAAAAATATTATTTTTTCCATCTCAAATAACATACTTAAAAAAATAAAAATATATAATCTTTCTATTTCAAAATAAATATTACTTTCTGACTCAAAATGAATAACCAACCGTAATTAATACTACATTTTTTGTCCAAAAAAATGAACATTACTTTCTTTATCCCAATGAATATTTTAAAAATAATACCGCTTTCATTTGCCTCAAAATTAATGTTGTAATGTTAGTGCCTTCGCTTTCAATATACTCACTCTCGCTTTCATAATATCTTACTCCATTTTGTGTTATTTTGGGCGGCCCCACTTTAAAAGCTTCACACATTCCTAAAAAGAAACTTTTTAATATCACTTCTTTATTCATGACCCACTTCTATCATACTCACAACAACTATCCACTTATTATTCTCTACCCGACTTTCTCTCCTACCCACTCACAACTCCTACTTTAATAACATTATATATATTCACTCCTTATTTTTTGTTCTCTAACAAGCTAAACGAATAACTTAATATGAGACTGAGGGAGTATGACATTAATTTTTTTTAAACAAATGAATGAAGTAATATTTTTATAAAATATTCATTGGGACGAAGATAGTAATTTAATTTTTAGACGATGTAATATTCTTTTTGTAAAAATTAATGTTTATAATATTAGTATCTTCTGTCTCGTAAAATGAATACTAATTTTTGAGACAAGTAAAGTAGTAATTTTTTTAAAATGTTCACTGAGTCAAATGAAGCAATATTTTTTAGGATATAGAAAATAGTATTAATTCTTGGGACGAAAGTAATATTCATTTTTTGAATTGAAGGAATTTTTTTTCTTAAAAAGTACTCCCTCTCCCGCTTCACTTCGGGGCTCCACCTTTCCCTTTTCGCTCGGCCCCACTTCAAGCGTTTCCTTCCTTAAATGAAAAGTGCTTTTCATATATTTATACTCTTATCATCTTCATATATTTACAAAAATCAATTCATTATACTCCTCTTATAAAGTTAACATATTTACAAAAAAATCAATCGTTAACTTACTATTCCTACCCCACTCATTCTCTCTCCTATTAAATATTTTTAACTTTTAAGCATCTCTCTCTCCTATTCCCAACCACACAATATTTTAACTTCTTTTACATTCTCTCTCCTCTAATTTTCTATCCACTTTAATTTTTTAAAAAGCGTGTAAACCCACCCACGAAACTCGCTTGAAGTTGGACTGAGGGAGCCTAAGTCCAAAAAATAAAAATGAATATGGCTTCCTTCATCTCAATGAACATTTTAAAAAGTTAATACTACTTTAATGTCATATTTTGAGACGAATGCACTCAACATTACAAACATTAATTTTAGAGGCGAATGAAGTAGTATATAAATTTTTAAAATATTCATTGGGATGAAGGGAAAGTAATGCTCATTTTATTGATAAAAAATGTAGTATTATATCTTTGATTATTCATTTTGAGTTGAAAGTAATATTTATTTTTGAAATGAATAATATAATTTTTTATAGAAGCATATTTTTAAAAGTATTTATTTGAGATGAAAAATAATATTTCTATTTATTTTTCTCTTTATTAATAATTATTATTTTGTAATTTAAAGTGAGTCGGTGACTTTTTGCTTCGCCAGACTCCTCGGGTTTGGTTTGAATCGGCTGCGGCCCCCATTTGGACCTGGCTTGTGGCATGCTTTGGTAATTTGAACTCGCTAATCACCGCTGAATGTGAGCTTCAAATTTTAGTTTTTTTTTATAATATCATAAATTAAAAATAAAATCGGGTTAAATTGTCTCTAAATTCCGCTACAATCCGCGTAGCCGATTTTAACCGGAAAAATTATAAACTTGCTACACCGGCAGTAGCCGAAGTTTCAAAAAGTTCATTATTTTTGGCAAATAGTTTTAAACATGGGTTATTTTGGAATTTAGATTTTCAAAATGAAATTACTTGAATTTTTTTACGATTTTCACGCGTATCGTGACGAGCATTTCTACCCGCTTATTTATAGATAAACACTTTGACAACTTGCCACCAAATTCATTCACTTACACGTGTCTCTGGAAAACATAATTTGCTGAAGGCAAATGGACGGAACCGCTACATGACCACTATTTAGCTCAATCGCTTCAAATGTAAATTAACGCGATATGAACATACTATCAAATGTAAATTATTTTAATTTTTTGTAAAGTAAAAGTTTTAGTACTCCATACAAAACTTATACTAAGAATGTACTTTTTTTTACATTGTATAAAAACACTTTTTATATACGTTGTTTGACTTCTTGTTTTTGACGGAGCGGTTGGAGCTTATTCCGGGGCCTGAAATTGGAAGGCAATGCATGCATGATAGATACAGGTACGAGTCTCCTGTCAGTCAGTCAGCTCGATCTAGGCACGCATAATCACTATCTCAAAACACCAGATAATTTATTTTAACCACTAATAATAGACCATGTTTAATTGTTAATATCAGTCAGATTACTTGGCTAAACATAGAATAAAACTTTGATAATTACCAAAATACCCATATATATACTTTTAAAAAAAAAAAATCTTCCCTCCCTCTCCCATTTCAAACCCTCGACTCCGTGTTCTCTCTCTCTCTCAAAACCAACGGCGAACCCCTCTCTCTCGACTCGACGAACCCGGCGACCACCACAAACACCACCACCTAAACGGAACACAAACCTCCCTCTCACCGGTGGAAAGTCCGCCTCTTCTACCGCTCCAAAAGTAATAATATAATCTCTTTTTAACCTAAAATTTAAATTTGAAAACCCAACAACAATTTTATGCCTAAAACCGATTATATAATCAAGTTAAATGTTGTGTAAACCTATCCAAAATGGTTCTCGATTGTGATTTGCAAAACAAATTAGGGTTTTTCGTTGGAATTGGTTACTTCTAATTTGTGGGGGTATAATCCGGCCATGTCGAGGTGCTAAGCCAGATGAACACACATTTGGGCTGGTCACCAACATTTCAGAATGGCGCACACGAAATGTAAACCTGATTCACTTACATTTTCGTAGTGCCAATACACGAAATGTCGGGTGACCATTTCGTGTTGTAGCATACACGAGATACTTTCCACATTTCGTATAT